>JAGDQP010033013.1:0-20927 GCA_022664845.1 Lepisma saccharinum
TGATATAAATGGGAGTGTCAACAGAAGTAAAGGACTATCAGCAGGGAGAAAGCATGGAGATGAAAATTCGCAGAAGAAAATAAATGTCTGTAATTATCCGTACCCGAAACAATCTCCAATACTTTTATATTATTATTGAAAGATAACATAGTAATAGTTTGGCATTGATAACTGACTACTTATAGTCATATTTTAAAACTACTTATAATGAAACACATTAAATAAAATATATCAAAATGAAACTAATTGTCACGAGACTTCTTCTAGTATGAAACAACATGATCAAAAGCATTAAATTAGTATTATCGACAGTCATGAAAATAAAGCTGATAGTCTCGAGAGGCAATTCTCGGTCTCTTCTCGAAAGCTAAGTCTCGGTCTCGTCTTGATTATAGAGTCTCGGTCTCGTCTCGATTCCTGAACGTTAGTCTCGGTCTCGCTACCATGCCTATGTCCGTCCTTTTGTCAGTCAGTCCCTCGACAAATTTCAACTCAGGAACTATTAGGGCTACGAAGGTGGTTGAAGTGTCGATCGAAAGGTTTCGTTGAGGAGAATTCGAAGCTACGTAGATCAGGTCTGTCCGTCTGTCGATAAATTTCAACTCAGGCGCTATGGCTGCGAAGGTGCTTAAGATGTCGTTTGAAAGGTCTCGTTGAAAATTTATCCAACGACACATAGATCATGTAAATTGGGCGCTCGCTGCTGAAGCTTAGCACATGTGCACAGTCCCACTCACTTTGTTTTATTCCCAGCACCCCTGAAGTTCGATGTCTGTTTTTGTCAGTCAAGTTACTGGAAAATTTTATGTAGCTATAGGTTCCCTGGCTTTTTAAAGGAATGATTCTGCATTTTTTTACATTGTATCGGGCTTGAAGGTTACCCAAATAGCATAGCATCGAGCCGGTATACTGTATCCACCTGGTTTTATAACTAATTTGCAATAATTTCTAAACATGATGTTGAAGTTAGACATCAATATGCATATTTTTAAAGTGGTTTCATTATAACGCCTTAATGTTTGCTTGAAATTCTTCAGTATTCTGTATGAACTTATCTACAATGCTTATTCATCGGAAATTGAAATTTGGATACTTAACCATTTCCTTGAAATACTTTCAAATTTTCTCTTATTTCAAACTGTAAGTTGCATGACTGTTTATGATGAGTTCCAAGAACATTAACTTTTCTTCGAGTTTAATTATTAGATTTTCTTACACATGCGTGGAAAACACGTTTACATTTTCTCACAGTACTTTCCTACAATGTTTCTTTGGTTTTTTGTTTTTAATTATAATAGTCTGATAACCTGTTGTAAGTGGCACTAATTGGCAAATTGTAGTTTTCAATTTTATGCTTCCACGAAATGAGTCGTCATATTCATGTAATTTGTTACGTTCACCTGTATAAGGAAAACCGGCAACAAATATCTATTGAAACATTACGACTCTACATTAAATAGTAAAGCAATAGAGAAGCCAAAACAGTTATCAAAATTAGTTTTAAAAAAAAATAGCATTTAGCAACAAATAACCGCTACTCTTTTCATAAATTTGTTAACTGTCCTCGTAACAAACACGATAGTTCTTTTATTGTAAATATATTAATATGAGTCACTCTTTTTTTTTCTTTTCTTTTTTTATCTACATCAGTTGCTAACACATAATTTCTCATCCTTGCACGCTTAAAGAAAAGCAAGACAAAAAAAAATGCTTGGTTAATGTCATTGGATAAAATTCCGCTTTCACTTACCTCGTCAACACCAATCAGAACTCTCTATCGCCCGAAGAACTACATACGAACGAACTTACGACAGATAGGTGTTTTATCCGGGAAGAGCAGATACTCACACAACAGCACTCAGGTAAGACCAATTTACTCTTTGTTTATTCACATATTTGTAGTGGATTGCCTAATTTTCATTCATATGAAGGAGCTTCGTTAATTTGCATGTCCCTTATCTTCTTAAATGAGGTGTTCTAGTGATATTTCTAAAGACATCGTTTTCAATTCTATATGAAATGAAAGCAGAATTTTAAACTTGTGTTTTTAAACTGAAGTTATACAAAAGTAAATAAAACAACGCTAAGAGGCCAGTCTAATTAAATAAATAATAATAATAAAAACTGCGTGGTTTTAGGTAGGAACAATTTCAGTTTAGGGGATTCAGTTATCAAAGAATTTGTGAAGAACTTGTTTGCGTTTATCATACTTCACTTATCCAATTAGTGATTATTCATTCGACTTGTATATGTTCGCGTGTTTGATCCTCGGCGTGGATCTTGTAACATGATGAATGCCAGTTTTGGGTCAACAAAGTGATTGTAAAAGTCATAGCAAACCTGAAACGATTGATTTGCTGACCATTTAGACATTCTTTTGTATTTTTTTAAAATCAAAATGACAAGTCGCACTAATAAATGAAAAACAGCCTCCGTAGTCCAGTAGCTATGATCAGTGACTTCCGATAAGGACAAATTCGAGTCACGCTCACGTCGGCAACTCTGAAGTTTTGAAGACTTCAATCGCAGTAGGCAAACACGGGGATAGTATCTTCAATAGAGACCTTTCCCCATTTCTTCTACGGCTATAGCAAAGGTTAAGACGAGGCGACCAATAAAGCAAGATGGAGCACAACCGAACTCTACCCATATATTTTTGTACGCCTCGCTTTGCTTCACTCTGTTCAACAGGTATGTGTGTGCGCACGTTTAAAATATAGAAATTTAGCACTGCTTTAAAGCATGATTAAGCAAAATCTCTGCTATCCGCCCCGCCCCAAACTGTCTTTTTTTGGTGTGCGATTACTCTAAGAAGCTATGAAGGCCGGCAATATAAAACGCACTGAAAAGATTTTACGCGTTTTCTGTTTTCTCTTGAGACACACTATGCAAATGCCGGGATAAAACCTAAAATTAAGGTCAGTGACGCTGTCTTCCCTATTCCTTCGACGAATGAAAGGTAACATGGTATAAAGTACACACATATGAACTTAAGTACAACAATATGATTATATTGGTTCGTGTCAGTGCTTAAAGTATAGTATTCACTTGAATATTAGTCTATTGAACCACCGAGCTGCCGTGGCTCAGCGGTAGAGCTCAGCTGCCGTGGCTTAGCATTCGGGAGGTCCTGGGATCGATCTCAGCGGCTGACTGTGGTTTTTCAACGGCATCTCTTCAGTCACATCCGGTAAATGCCGGGATGATACCTACAAATAGGCCCTGGTCGTCTACCTTCCACAATCCTCTCCCCACCCTACCCCGGGATGAGTCTTAGAAGCCTAAAGGTCTTAAAATTCAAACTGACGACCCTGCGTGAACATTTCTTTTTTCCGGTAGCATTACAAACAATACAAATTTGTTCCCACTAGCTTTAAATATCGTCACTTGAAAAAAACCTATTCTGGCAGCTATTTGGTAACTTCACTCTTGATTCCGAAAATAGATCCTACTAACTGTTTGCTATTCCTGGAATCTTCAATTAGGCCTGTCATTGTAGGGTGATCAGATTTTAAAACACTGAATGTGAGACATTTTGTAATATAAGAGACAACACCGCCAACATAACTCAGCGAATTAATGGATTAGAATTAATATTATAGCGATTACGTAATTAACATGTTCTAACTAGCCGAGACGCAACCTCGAAAACCCGGACGTCTGTTCAACCAAATCTACGGCCATTAGGTATCTTTCGCTCCGACTAGGGGAGAGGGATGTGCGAAGGAAATCTGCCAGGCTTGTGAAGGTACCATCCCACCATTAGTCTGCTGTTGACTGAAAAATCGAACGTAAATCCTTCTAAATGAAAAGGCAAGACTCTTTAAACTGATTTTTCATCAGTTCGGTTAGACCAGTTGGAATCTCTAGTAAATTCACATGCGTATAATACTCCTACAATGTTTTGAAACTTCATGAAAGAATAAATAAATAATAATCATCATAAAAAAAAGTCACTGAGAAGATTTTCTCCCTAAAAATTCGAATAGAAGGAAGGAAGTATGAGATATCAGATTTTGTCAAAAATCGTTTAAATAACATATTGTTAATATTTAATAGGAATGGGTTCGTTTCCAAAGTGCACATGACTGGGTAGTAAATATACCATCAAGCTCACGATTATCCGCTTTGTTGATTAACATGGGCGGCCATCATTAAGTCCACAAACAAAAAACTGTTTCACATGAAAAAAATATTAGTTATTTTAGTGAGATTTAAAACATAAAACAACTTGATTTACTTGTCGTATCGCGTTATAAAATATATTTTTTCGTTGTATTTTAAATTAATTGAATTATGCAGTGTTATTCAAGTGAGAGGTAATGCTTGCTGCCTTCTAATCAATGGGTCCCGGGTTCGATTTCCGGTGGGAACATAAGTGTTTCGGAGCCTTCGTTAAACTGTAAGCCCCTTTCTTAGGACGTCATCTTCATCCGATGGAAGACAATAGCAAACCACCATTGGTTCGCATTACCCAGGCACCTTCGGGTCAGGACCTGCCTTGGGGCAGAACATCCATCAGCATAATATCAATTTCAATTCTGATCCCTTGACGAACAAACAAACATAAAAATGAATATTTTGTTCGTTTATGAACATGCTTTAGAGATAAGACGTTGAAGGTCGTCAAATCTAGTATGGTTCTGCTTAAAATACGTTAACTATCAAACCTGTATTTACACCGCGGTATTTTCTTCAGCCATGTAATTATACTGACGTAGGAATCTTGTAGTATTTGTTGGAACTATTTTGTTGTTATAAAATTTAGCACATGGACTGGCTTGGCTGTCTGTAAGATAGCTTTAAAGAACGAGCAAATTGGGACTTTTCTTTGTCAGTTTCGCTTATATAACAAAAATATTTAAGGATTAATTATCAGAGGGTACTCATCCCATACCTAAACAAAATTTTAGAGATAATCTAGACATGTAGAAACACTTTCAGCGTAATTCACGATTAGATAGGCAACGACTTAGATTAGCAATCAAATCTATTGTGCTAGACAAATGCTCAAATTCCACAAGACTTTTAAAAAATAATAATAAAGGTTTCTAGTTTGGATTTTAAAATGGAGGGTTATTTCTGTGTATGAACTTGAAATGGCTGTTTCCGAGATATTTTCTACGTGAAGATATTGTCTTCAATTTCCATTATGGCCTTGGATCTTTTTTTTTTTTTTTCGCTTGAATTTAATTATGGTCTTTACGCATCTATGGCTCCCTAAAGGCTCGGGATATGGTAGGGGAAAGGATGCGAGAAGGAGTTTGCCAGGATCTAAGTTGAATTACCATGCTGGCATTCGCCTGGTGTGGATTGGAAAAACCTTAGTTAGGATAGTCGGCCTTTGGTATTAAACCTCCCGAATGCGAAGTCAATGCTCTACTAACTGAGCTACGGCCGCTTGGTCTTTAGTTATTGAGATGTCTGAAACAAAATTTACAAAAAAAAAATGTCTTTGTTTACGATGTTAACTTTCCACGGAAGACTAATTTATGACGTAACACTTTAAGGGGAAGTTGAGGCAATGGTTTGTGGAGAGTGTGCACGAAATAGGCTACAGGTTTTAAGTTGTTTTGTGTTAAATATGTGCATAACGTAACTACATAGAAACAAAGAGATATGTTAGTTTCTTGATTTTTTTTAATGACTTGGGGTAAAAAAAATGAGTCACTTTTGTTAATCAGTGTTGTAGTACCAAGTAGCAGGTGACTGACTCGTGGTGCAGTTCGTCTCAGTTTGTCGATCAACGTTTTAACCGAACTTTTTTGTCGGTGTTTCAGTAATAGTCGCACGATGTAAAAACGGTAATTGAATTTTAGAGTTAGTCTTTAATTTATACATATTAGCATGCTGGATTAGCAGCCATGAAATGAAGTGGAATCCCACTGCATCATTGTATCCCCTCTGGTTAAGGAAAATCACCCTCGGGGGTATTTGAAGGGAATTTTCAATTTATATTATGATGTATGTGAGTTTTTTAGACACACAACCACTGAAAATTTTGTAAATATCATCCTGCATATTATTAGATGGATAAGCAATTATCGCATCAGCCCGTCACACATGTGAAAGATAACGTCTTTCGGTGAGAACTGGCAAAGAAGTGAAGGTAGCGTGCAGGACTTTAGCTTAGAAACCAACCCACAATTCACACTGCACCACTGGGGGCAAACTCTGGAAAACTTGAATCAGTATAGCATAGGACTTGAACTTGCGTACCTATCGAGTGCTGATTCGATGCCTTTAACAGCAAATTAATTCTTATGCCATTTAGACTGATTCGAGATGACATGTTTCAAATGTCTCACAATTCGTTTAACTGAAAATTGCAAAAGGTTTATTTTGAAACCGATACTCTATTTACAAAGTTATTAGGGGTTTCTACTTATAAACAGAGTTGAAATCGGGTCACTAATGGTGACCCGGTCTGAAACTTGACCAAAATGACCCGGTCTGGGAAATATAATTTAATAGGAATTTCGGCGTCGTATTTTTCGTATTCTGGGGTTAACATCTCCGGTGCTGGTCACCCTTAAAAGAATCACTGTTCAAGCGGAAGGAAATGATTATTAAATCTATTTTGACCTCCGAGTTACTGGGTCTATAGGACAGGCCCGGTCCAAAAAAAAAAAAAAAAAAATGACCCGGTGACCCGTTTCAGCTCTGCTTGTAAACGTAAGTAGAGAAGTTGCTTTGCAAACAGAATTCCCCACCCGAAATCCAAGTATTCCAACGCTCTTTGTTCACTCTTTTAGCCCCCACCCCCGTGGTCTAGTGGTTACAACTTCGAAATTCGGATCGGCACTGATGAAGCACACATGTTCGAGCCCTGCTGCAAACCATATCGACTAAGGTTTCCAGGGTTTCCTTTCAATTTCACCAGGGGAATGTCGGGGTGGTATCTAGATAAAGGCCCTGGCCGCTATATTCCACTTCCCTGCCCCCGAAAGAGTTCTCATCTAGTGACACCGTCATTCTGATACCTTGCTTAGGCCATGGCTTTGTGTCGCCCATAAATGTAAATTAAATAAAGAAAATTAAGTTAAGACGTTTCTGCTACATTGTAAACAGACCCAATCTCAAACTTAAAAAAAAAAAAAAATCACTGTAATTTTCTATTTTTCTTTGAAGTATAGGTAAGTAGAAAGTAATCTAGATTAGAAATGGAAGTTGATCTATACCTTAAAATGAAAATCTGTATGTCTTATACACAATCAATACGTAATCGCATTGGGTAGGCAGATGGGACGTCGAGATGGCATGTATATGTAAGGCTCGGATTTGTAGTTTTTTTTGTTTGTTTGTTTTCGTATTTCATATTTGAGATCTTTCAACGTTTCTCTACATTTTGGGATCCCTGTAGCGTCATGCCAAATTTTTCTAATTATTTGGTTGTTAAAAAAATAACTATTTTGATGCTTTTTACAGTAAGCAATTATTTTCGGGTTTTGGAACATCATACCAAAATTTTATAGCAACTATAAATAAAATAGTTGCTATAAAATAATTGCACTACTTTATAAATTGTATTGTACAAAAATATAAATTGTACAATATGTTTTATAAATTGTATAATAATAAATAATAGTTACGTACACCTGTTAGAAAGATGTGAAATAAACATGTGAGTTTTATTTTCTTTTTTAAGTGAACAATATTTGGGGTTGAAGAAATCAAATATTTAATTACTTAGAACCCTTCAGAAACAAACAAACAAAAATCACACAAATTCAGCAAGAAGAGAGCGCTTGGCATAACGAGTATCACGCTTGTGCCAAGCTGCTTTTAAGCTAGAGTATTTTCCAAGTTACACGGCACGCCATTATCATTGAGGGCTAAGGCACTTGAAATAGATTATCTGTTATTTTATATATATCTTGGTTTAAAGTAAATAGTTTATCAGACACTGATCTCGATCTATGTGTGCGTCTGAACCATAAAGATGTACGTAACGTAATACTGGACTGATCAGTTTGTCCACCACACAGACACACCAGAGAACAGATTTCACCTCGATCATCCACTTCCAGTTTAAACGATTGTGAACCAAATTGAAGTTCTCAGTTTTTATGTTTATTATGCAGCCAGTTTTTATTTGTGATTGAATGCTTGAGTTATGCATGCACAGGACTGTGCATATAGAAGTAGATGTTGAAAATACTATTTACGCTTTTGGTAAGAATTTAAACGTTTCCTGGCTTCATATACTCATTAAAAGTTTACTTGGATCGATCAGTCCAGTATTGCTTTTAGATAGATGTCAATGGTCTGATTTTTTCCTGTAAATATTGAACTTGACTGAAGCTTGTACTATGAAACAAACAGTGATGAATGATGACTTACAGCAGTGATTCCTAATCAGTGGTACTCGTACCATAGACAAATACCGCGTATCCATTTTCGTCTGCGCTAAGGAGCACTTACCCTGACGTTAGGTAGCTCTGGCAACTACTTTCCAGTAGTAGCCACCAGAGCCACCTAACGGTAGGGTTAAAATGACGTGCACGTAAGCAAAATAATAATTTTTAGTGCAGATGAAAATAGGTAGGCGGTATAAGTCTGTTATTATTTGGTCTATGAATGTATTTTGTATGGATGAGGTGCCACGGGACTTGAACTCATGATCACGTGTGCTGAAACTGGGAATGAGTAGGCGCTTGAGCCTGATCCTGCATCACGCTGATTTTTCATTACATTCGTTTCTTTAGTTCACAATGGTTTGTGGTGTCCTCAAATCTTGCAACGTTAATTTAACTCATTTCCCGACGTTATACAATGATGAAATTTTGCGCAGCGACTTCAGCCGGGTGACAGTACAATATTCCATTGTTATTTTAATATATTTCTATATTTTAAAAGCATATTTTAATATTTAAAAAATGGACTTCTTTATCCTAAAATAAACACTAGCCTCGGTTTCACTGGTTGCAGAAACGCCGAAATAACTCGAAAAAAAATTAAAAAAAAACTTTTTAAAGATATACTTCTCTTAAATAATTCCTACTTAAGAGTAAAAAATAATTTTGTTTATGCATGAATAAAAAGAAAAGCATGGGGCGCGTTCTTATCTAGTCACTTTATAAATTGGCGCGCCCACGCTTTTCTTTTTAGTCATGCATAAACAAAATTAATTTTTACTTTTTTAGGAGGAATTGTTTAAGAAAAGTATGTCTTTTTTTTAAATCTTAATATGTTAAAATGTAGATAAATGTTTGTTTCCAAAATTAGCGTCTTGTTGTTTTGCAAACTGGCAGGCAAAGATTTTGTGATACATTTTAAAATTATTTTGGTTTTATTTCTTTTCTAAACTTCATGACTTTTATGCAATTAATATTTTAGCAACCGTTTTTATATTCGAATATATCCTAGGCACACCTTGATGCATATAATCCATTATACTAAAGGATGAAAGTGTTAGAACGCTGTGCTCTGTATAAAAGTCGTGTGAAATGTATCAAAAAATTATAACTTCTTGCTCTGGCAAAAACACAACAGTTGGGATTTTAATCGCATATTGCAACACTTTCTCTACATAAATTTAACTTTCTTCAAGAGAGAATATTTTATCTACTAGATCATTAACATCATAATTCGCTTGGAGCAACAAAACGCAAGTTGCGAAGTTGTCCTCCTATCAGGAGGAGGGAATTACGCGAGAGTTTTCCTCCTGTGCATGTGTGCACTGATGGATTTCGTACACGAACTTTCAAGGATAATCAAACAAGGAAAGTAGAAGTTACCCTGAGGGAAAATAGTGATTGGCAGAAAGTTTGCGTGTGTTCAAACGAAGGTATGATGTCTGTTAGAGTACAACCATATAAAGTGTTATTTTGATAATGGATGTCGTTATGACGAGCTAGTTTGAGGTTCATCACATCATTAATGTTCTACAGAGAAGAGTAACCTTGTTCTGGGGCCAAGTTCATTCTTTCGTTTCCGCTTTTCTTTACCTCAGAGTTCGGTCTTCCTATATACTGAATTATATCCAGGGGCGGACTGGCCCGACCGGTACCCCGGGAATTCCCGAAGGAAATAAGGAATGTCAAACTAGTCGGGCTTCAACTTTAAATACCAGAGTAGCTATTCAGTGAGTAATTATCATTATCAACGATTTTCAGGAAAATATATAGGTTTTATAATGCCAATTACTATTCTGGTAAAGAGGAATTTCACAGCAGTCATAAATCAATACAGATACACAGTTTATGGACACAACTTTCGAAAAAAGAATACCTAATTTGAGTCTTTGACCTCCTTGCACTATCGTGAGTCAAGAACTATTTTTGTGCGGCATCGTGAAGAAACTTCCTATTCACCGTTTCTAGATTTTCAGAAGTTTTTAATGCAATTTAAAGTTAAGAAAATGTTTTCAAAGTGAAAATTCTGTCAAATATCTTTAAAAGATATGCTGAAGTAAGCACACTAGAAAGAATGTTTTGCAAGGGGAATGACAGTGACGTATTTTCAGCTAGATCATGCTTTTTAAAAAATAAAAAAGATATGAATAAAAATAAAAGGAAAATGCTTTCACCCACCGCCTGCTCAATCTTAGCTGGCTGTTCAATCAGCGAAAAATCGTGTGTAGCCTGTCGCCACGAATTGGCCGGTAGATGGCAGGCGTATTCAAGGGCTGTTCTGCTACTCAAAAGCATTACGTGATGCCGTTGCAATATGGAATTTTGATTTCTGTAAGGACACAGACAAATATAGTGGCTTTTATACAAAACTTAGTGTGAGCAGAAGTCATTCTTCGTTATTTTCATATTTTTCAATTATGCGAGCGATGAGAAATGCTGATAAATAAAATTTGCTGCAGTGAGTGTATCTTAGTCAATAAAGCTTTAATAATAACTTCAAGTCCATGACAAAAAGAAGCTGGATAAACCTGACCTCGAAATATTTTCAAAGTGTAATAAGAGGAGTCTTACCCCAAGAACACGAAAATTACTCCCCCTCCATGAGCCCCTACCCGTCCGCGAAAGATTTCTCTAGAAGAAACTATAGTTCTAGCGTTGCTTTCACTATTAGATAGTACCTGACAACGATGCTCATTAATGTGCCGTAGTATGGGAGACTACAATATATAACCATAACAAATAACGCCATAGAGACAGAATTAAATAACAATGTACGACTAGTACTGCACAGTACTACAAAAATAATTTTAAAAACATACGTTTCTTAAACAATTGGTACTAAAAAGTAAAAAAAAAAAAAAAAAAAAAAATATGCATGATTAAAAAAAGAAAAGCATGAGGGAGCTCAATCATATACAGTCACTTTATAAATTCTTCAATTGGCGCACCCTATGCTTTTCTTTTTAGTCATGCATAAACAAAAATAGTTTTAACTTTTAGTATGAATTGTTTAAGAAAAGTATATTTCTCTAGTCTTTTATTATTTTTTCGAATTGTTTCGGGGTCCGGATACTTTTAATCAAACTGATGATGTCACCCAAATCGTAAAGTGTTCTGCAACCAGTTAAACGGAACATCGTTGCAGGCTTGTATTTATTTTAGGATAAGGAAGTTCCTTACTAAAAAAAATATTATTAGTCAGAATTATCGCCTTTCCACAAACCGAAACTATTACTGAGGCTTTCCATTCCTTTAGACGTTCCTCCTGTCTTATTACTTCGTTGACCTCGTTTCTGCTTGTTACATAATTTATGCTTCTAAGTATTTAAATTTGTTTACTTTGTCTATGATCTCATTTTTAATCGTAGCGTTTCTATAGGCACTGTGCAGGAGAAAACAATCCACGGCATGTACCTCCAAGTAAAACAAATGAATATAATGTTTACAATGCAATTGTCGGTTTAAACGGAGGATGCAATGGAATAAAATAATTATCCTGACAGTAATCACAATAACACGCTATATGCAATAAATTCTAAAAACTTGTAGTATTATTCTCGCAATTGCCTATTGCGAACGTGTAGGTTTATTATTTCCTATATACAAGAAATAACCATGACCTGTGCTTGATGTACTACTACTACTGCTTCTACTACTACTAGTAATAATAATCATATAGTACATGTCAAGGATCTCTTTAAACTGTGTTCATCTTTCTAGAATATCAAGGAGGCAATGGAAACCCATTGTCGGTCCATCTTGCCGAGAGACCTTCGAGTTAAGGACCTGCCTCTGAACAGTACACCTTCCAACATTCCGACTTGCTTTTTATTGCCTTACAGAATAGTACGCAACAATTGTGCACCATTCTTTTCTTAAAACTCTTCGAAATATTCAGTTTTCCCTATACCAATACTCAAGAGTTACTGACTAAAGCAGATGTATCGTGCTGCCTCTAGCGTCGGAATTAGGAAACTGATGTTCACACTAGGAACAATGCTTTTTGAAGCGAATGGGCAGGCAGCTATAGATCGAGCGGGCGGTGCTTTCACCATACAAATTATGAGTAGTAGTAACAAACGGCAAAAAAAAATTCATAGTCAAAGGAAAGGAGATAAGCACGCTTGCTTTCTGCGTCCAGTTTTAAGTTTCGCAGGGGTCCAATGAACGAAGTGATTAGAGTTTACCAAAAAGTGCGATTCTCTCCTTAAAAGCTTAGCTAGTTTAGGACGTTGATAATTCAATCAAAGGGTGAGGCTGCGGTCGCTCAGTGGCAGAGCGCTCACCTCTCGTGTGTGGGCTCCTCGGTCAGATGCCAGTTTTGTGGTGAACAAACACCATGTGCGTTGGTTTTCTCGAGGTTCTTCAGTTTCCTCCCACTTCCTTCATTCCACCAATTCTGCCATCATCTCTCCGACCTCAGCCAAAAGTTGCCAAAAGGGAAGCTGGAAAACTGAAGGAGTAGAGAATTGTACGGAAAGTGGAGGAATGGCGCTCACCTAAAAGGAATAAAAATAGAACATTTTACCCATTCTTTTGTTACATGTTAGCCGTGTATTTGTACATGTTTGTTCATCGTATAGGTAACGAACTTCCAGGCAGAACTTCTGTTTGCAATCACACAAAGACTGGTTGCCCTAGGCGCAATCTGTGTATATCAGTGAAGCAGAACGTATAATTTTCACTGACCACTATGAAACGCGCTAAGACGATCAAATACATTTCGTTTCTGTTAAGAAGGCATACAAGAATCATATTGGTAAAGCTTTAATTGCTCACAGAACAATAACAATAAAAGTTCTTTATCAAGGCCAAACTCCGTTTCGAGTAGGGAGCGTGTGTCTTCAAGGATGTTCTGGGAGCCTTTTGACAACAGAAACGTTGTTCAATGTCATCCAAAGACATCAATTTGGACGTTTCTTATCTGATGAAGAATGCATTCAAGTTTTCCTGGTGATTTTCCTTTTTTCTCTTCTTAGCTGTTTTTACAGTTTGAGAGAATAGCATAGTCTTCTTTTTCTTCTGCTTGCTTTCGCACTTGATTCGAGTCGCAAATAAGATTTAGGAATGCATTTATTCTCTCGGTGATTCGTAACGCCTAAGGGCTCCGAAATACTTTCGATTCATCTGATCGATGAATCGAAAAATCAGCAAAGCTCCCCTCGATTGTTGAAATGCCTGCCAGTAGACTTTTGTATCAATGCTTCCACTAAAATTGAAGTCAGCTTCCTGAAAATTGAACGTAAGGAAGTATGTCTGCTAACCAGAAGACAAGTAATATTTGAGTAGAATTGTTTTTCACTGTCGGGCATTGCTGGTCATCATGGGAAAATGCCACTAATATTTATATTATAAATACTTCTCAGGAATAAAATATAAGCATAATTTGTTTTAATTTAGTATCTTACCGATATCAAGAACGATGTGCCAAATACAGTACGAATGACCATTTTCTGTAACATACAGTTCGAAGGTTTGTAGGTTCAATTCCCGCTGCATATATCCAGATTTTTTTACCTAATGTCGCGAGCACAACTGAAAAATATATATACTTGAATAAAGAAGTGATGTTCTGGTTTAAGGAAGCCACCTTAAGCGGCGATGGAAACTGGCCAGTTTATTACCTACCATGTAGTGCTGTCATTGGCTCTTCATGAAAATGTATTGCAGAGTTCGGTTTAAAACGTTACCTACTGTCCACTTGCCCATTCCTCAACGTTACAGAAAACTGCTTCCTCTTTCAATTTGCGAAGTGTTCGATAATTAATTTTAAAAGTTAGGTGAGAGTTAGTTGAAGACCAATAACAACAGCTACGGCATTTACGTTGTTAAACACTAACAATGCTCTAGCGTAAGTGGCTCAGAGCTCACTTTAAATTGCACGCCCCGTCCTTAGGACGTCATTTTCATACGATGGAATGCAATGACGAACCACTATTGGTTCAGCTTATCCAGAGACTTTCGGATCATAGATCTGCTTCCAGGCAGAAAGTTCATCACCATCATGTTTAATTCCCGTCTTCACTTCCTAATCCAACTGATTATAAAATGTATTCCATGAAGTAGCTATAAAAACCCTGATATAGTTTTTATAGTATAACAGCTGTATGCGACCCATGAAAGTATAACAGCTGTATGCTCTGCAATTTGTCTTCTAAACCAATTTAAACACCCTGGAAATTACAGGATATTATTTAAATGTACAGTATATTAGAAATGTTATAATATATAATATATAATACCAAAGGATTAGCTTTAGATTCTAAAGTAACGATTTACTGATTATTTTAATCTAAACTGGTTCTCATCATAAGTAGCTAGTTTTAGTTTAAAGCTTGAAACAAATGTGAGTTCGAGATTTTTCAAGACTGATGTTGCTAATAAAATCCATTTGATACAACTTCCACATCTAATCATCACTTTGTCCGTGTAATGTATTTACTCTAGTAAGAGCTAGGAAAATTTTATTCTGGAGTACTGTGTCATTATCTCAGCTATAACAAGTGCCACTATTATTTCAAGACCTCATGTTAAATTATCTTAAATTATATTAAAAAAAAATACTTCTTAAAATAATGCAATTGCGTATCACTAATGCATTCTTTTTCTCGTTACAGGATGAAGTCAACACTTGCATTTGGATTGTTATTGGTCACTGTCAGCTATGTCAGTGGATATAGAACCGGAGCTCCAGTAGAAGTTTGCGACTCGATGGAGCCCCAACATGGTGAAAAACCTCAGCCACACAACACATTTCCTTGCACTACAAAAGCCGCCACGACCAGGATACGAGGCGTTACCAAAGTGACATGTAAGTTATGGGTAGAAATTTATTGATCAAAATGTAGTAAATTAGAAAAGTTTGCTAAATTGAATGGACAGTCAGTAGCTTTTGTTCCCATTTACTGTAACATATACAGAAGCGAACACTCACTCTCTCTGCTTCTTACCAACAATAGGTGCCATATTTTGAAACTAAAACTTCAGTATTTTAGGTTCTATTCCAGATTAGGTTTAAGGATGATTCTTTCAATAACATTCTGAATGAATTTCATTCTTTTCAGGTTTTCTATTTGCTTATCATTAGGAATAGTTTATTGTTACGTTACATTAGGTTATTTGCTATGCTCCCCGAAACATGAATAGGTTTTAATATAGAGCAGGGTTTCTCAACCTGGGGGTCGCGAGGAAAGCTGAAAAATAAATTTAACTAGGGTTTTGTAGGTTAAAATTAATAAATTTCAAAGATGGTATTTTATTTTGCTTGCTGTTTTTAATAATTACTAAAGATAATGTAGTTTGCTGATAGTTTTGGATTATATAATTAGGATATGTATTATAAATACAGGTAATAATCTGTTGTTTTGAAATGAAAATCAAATATTAGACATAAAATAAATAATTGTGGGTCGCCGGCTAGAAAGCATGGTGGAAGGGGGTCGCCGGCTAGAAGGCATGGTGAAAGGGGGGCGCAGGATGAAAATGGTTGAGAAACGCTGATATAGAGTAAAGGAGGCAAATATGAATACGAGATAAATATGGAATACCGAAGTATCTCCTCTGGTGTGTGTCGCCACCTACCAGGAATCTGATAAATTATTTCTTGGTAGCGGCCATTAGTTGTGAGGCTGGTTTAGTGCGAGATGAATGTGTTATTTGGTGCACAGAGGAGAAAACTTGTTTCTACCGTTTCAGAAATTTTGGAAGATATGTTTTTAGTCGCGTATATCTGCACTCTATTTGCAAGTGATTATTGTTACTATTTTGTTGAAATCTGTCAGTCTGAAATCAAATCTGAAAGAATAAGGTCAGTTAGTAGAGCATTGGCTTAGAAATCGTAAGGTCCTGGAAACGATCCGCCGTTCATCCTAATTGAGGTTTCCCTCAGTCACACCATACAAATACCGGTATAGTACCAATAAACTAGGCCTTGAACTTTCAACATCCTTTCCCCTACGCTATGCCAGTCTGAGATACCTAGAGGCCATACACAAATTCAAATTCCAAACACGGAAAAGTTTTCGGAGTAATGTTTAATTTTTCTTTGATTATAACAAAGCAATCAATGGTGATAATCGCAGAATTTACAGCCACTTACGACCCTGCTGGTTTATTAACAATTTTAACACTTCAACACTCTGTAGCTAAACTTCAAACGTGAATCATTTTAAAATTTCTGTTAGTGACGTGAAAGTGCGCTTTTGTGTGTTCTATCTCCGGTGTTAGAGAATAATTTGCCATAAATAATTCAGTCGCATTTTCCTATTCAAGGACATTTTGCTATTAGTACTTTTAGAAAAAAACGTTAGAATTTCTTGACATTGATCATCTTCAGTAGTTCGGACAAAGCTAAGAGTTAAAAAATACTTGAAAGATTAACTAAGCAATTGGACAGTAAATTTCGGAAAATGTTTCTTATGAAATTCCTGAAAGCAGAACATTACTTACTATTACTAGTCGCAGTGACCGTCAATATTTTCTTCTGGGGAGTATATATATATAATAGTCATCTAGTCATCATGTATTTGTTGCATAATCCTGTTTAAGATTTTCGCTGTTCCAAAATTTGGGCTGAAATGAGCATTTACTAGCAAACAAATTGAATAAAATCTTGTCACCTTTTCAGATGGCAGAATTACCTGTGGGAGAGAGACGCCATGTTGGAAATTCCAAACAGACCATTCACTCACCCTCCTGCCACCTTTTGATGATTAAATTACGGGACGCTCGGCAAAAAATATACGGGACAAATCTGAAATACACTAAAATGAAAGTAACTAGTAAGGTCCTGTACTACTATATAAGTCGCCGTGGCTAAGTCGGTAGCGCGTGTGACTACGAATCGGGCGCTAAGGGGTTCAAATCCCGGCCAGGACGCTGGAGACTTTTCTCGCAGTCTTCCCACGGCTGGCGCTCTGAAGTGCACTCAGCATCCTATCAAATTCAGTAACATTGTCCTTAGTACTCCTGAGCACCTTGGAAAGATAAAGGCGGTCGAGCGTGGGACTGACAACCCCCATTTCTCTTACCGTAGGCCGAGAATATGTGGAACGCTACCTCCACATCCCCCATGAGCCGTTCACGGAGCGTGCGTATCGCACAGGGGATAGCTTTACCTTTTTTATTACACGCTTTTTATTAACTTACTCTGGTACAAATCTTGCAATTGATTTTTAACTCACTTTTCATCATCCGATTTCTTTAAAATTTTGTAAATTTGCTTGCTTCCGATGACAATACAATATTCAGTCAGTAGATGTACGACAGAATAATCCAGTTAATTGTAATTAATTATAAAAATATTTAATATGGACTTCTTTATCCTAAAATAAATACTAGTCTGCAACGATGTTGGGTTTTAAGAGGTTGCAGAACCCTTTAGGACTTGGGTGTGCGAAGCTCTTAATATATAATAGAAAAAATAATGAAAAAAGGATTTAAAAGAAACACTTTTTTTTAACCAAAGAAACATTGACTAAAAAGTAAAAAAAAAAATAATAAATGTATGAATCGGAAAATAAAAGCGTGGGTGCTCTTGCTTACCTTATCCTAAAATCATAATATCTAAGAGCACCCACGCTTTTATTTTCCGATTCATACATTTATTATATTTTACTTTTTAGTCCATTTTTCTTTGCTTAAAAGAACGTTTTTTTAAAATCTATTTTTAATTAAATTTTCACTACTATATGACTACCCGCACAATTTAGAACCACCGTACTAATCAAGAACGCATAGTCTTCTTGTCTGACTTGCGAATGTTTACACTCCAAAGACGCTGGCGTACAGAAAATGGATATTTCAATTTCCCAAGCACAGTTGGCGTTAGTAATTGCACTGCAAAAATGAATTCGAATTCAACAATTTCCAGTGTTTCTGGGCTACCCCCATTTTTGTTTGAATCAACACAACAAACGGTGTTGATTTCGGTGATTTAGCACTGTTATCAATTCCGATTCAACACAGTGAAGACCATCACAGTTTTGAATCACCGTACACCAAACGGAGTTGATTTAACACAAAAACTTATGGTTGCTATGCTACACCGAGAAATATTGAATTAACACAGCCATTTTTTGCAGTGTATTATCAACTAGAGCAAACGAAGCAAGAGTCTTATAATATTTTTATAATCTATTCATCCCCAGGTCTCATCTTGGGGCCTGGGGATGTAAACACAACCACTGATCAGGGAGTACGCTACACCCCCCTAACACCCTCCCTAGACTTCGACAACACCCCCTAAGGAAAATCTCTGGACACCCCCCCCCCTAAGGGGGGTGTTCTTTCGCGACATTAATAGTGAAAAACTCCTAGAATTTCGATTTACAAATACGGCAGTTATGGTAATAACATAATCAAATCTTGGTAGCAGTATTGCATTTTCTCCGAAGAAATATCTTCTTTTGGGCTACATTCATTTCTTGTCGCCTCACAAAAATCCATCAGCAACAAAAGAAATGAGGCAGAAAACAATAAACATCTCCGTATGAAAACACCTGTTTGGTGACTGCTTCCTGCGGTGCGGAGATGATAGACTCACTTCAGATGCACATCAACATTCACTCATTATCTATCAGTTGTTTTGTGTACACAGTGGAAAAGGCGAAACGCCTCACAATGAAGAGCAGGATTATTGAAACAATGGAACTAAGTTTAGGAGCTCGTACATATGCACTTATTTTTCTAATTTAAGTGAATCTTTGTTTCATAACTAAATAAATGGAAAGAAAAGTAACAATGTTTACAAACTTTATGCGCCGACCTTTCCAATACCTAACTCTGTGTTCTTCAGGGTTTTATTTCATCATACTCTCACTCCCTCAAGAGAAAACAGGTCGAATTCATCCATGTCAACGGTAACGAACATTTTGTGAAACGAAAGCGATATTAAATGAAACCCTGAGTGGCCATAGCTCAATGCTTTGGCATTGGATTCGTTTTCCGGAGATCCAGGGTTCCTGGAGACGGCCATCCTGACTGAAGTTTTCATAAAAGTCTTATTATGCAACTGTCTGGATCATACCTTATTTTAAGGCTATGTCCGTTTCCGTCCAATTTCCTTTGCTATTGTTCATGCTTGTTGTTGTTGCTAAGCTCCAATGTAAAAATAGTCTCCCAGTTTTATATCGAGATACCAGAAATAAATAATTCTTCGGAAGTGTTAACGCTGCTGGACTTTTAAGTTTAAGCTCGTGACGTTTAGACAAATACTCATATATATAGTTACAGACAGATCACAAGTGGATGTAGACAAAATCATATGTTTCCCCACTTAGATCCCAGTTAAATAAGGTATCATTCAAACACTCATTCACTTCTGCCAGACTTCAGTACTCGACCTCGTGACGTACAAAATAGCACAAACATACATACAGACAGACAATAGTTAAAATAGCTTCTTCTTTTCCCCTGAACGTGGTACGTTGTCGCTAAAGATAAAAAAAGAGTCAAGATAGTATGACATTGGCTACATAGTTTGTTTTTTTTTTTCATAAAAAAAAAAACTCTATTCTCAGATGAAGTGTTTAGCACCGCAGCCGTGCGTGCGCTTTCTCTTATTTATATTGGAACTGACAATATTTGAAATTCGAAGATTATAGATAAGAGAGGTTTCTCGCTGCGGTAGTCAACATTTCATCAGGGAATCGGGACTTCTGTAAATTTTAATATTTCATTAAATTTAATATTTTAATAGCCACGTGCATGCAGGTGCCGACCGGATAGCCGTGCGGTCTAAAGCGTAAGGACAACAACTCGAAGGTCTCGGGTTCGAGTCCCGCTAGAGGCATGGGTGTTTGTGGATTTTAACTTGGTGTAAAGGATCGAAGCGTGATGGGCCGAAGTCAAAAGTGTTACTAGACTGTCCCAAAGAAAATAAAGTTTTTACGTGCATGAAGTTAAAAGTGACATCTACTACTTGGAATCTTTGGCGTACTGGAACCTATTACAAACCATGGATTATTCTCCCGTTTCTGTTAATTATGATTCGCCACTTTCTTGCAGAGTTTATACGGTTCGGAAATCGAAACGGGGGGGGGGATGCTGTGGTCCAGTCAGGATTTGTTTCTGGGTTGGCTCCCGGATATCCATATGGTTAACGCTCTCGCCCTTGGTGAGAACGGTTCCGGGTTCGATTCGCAGAATTTTGATACTTATGCAGTATCGTGATAAATATTGAGGAGACACTTTGAATAGAAGAAGGAGCAAATTTGGGTGATAGGAGCCAAAGTAAAACTGCGACGAGAGCCGATGCGCTGACTACGTACTACCCAACGAAAAGCCGTTTGAATTTTATTTTATTTATGGAATTTAAGATCTCAGGCTCAGGCCGAGCTAAAAGCCGCCTGGCACGCCTTGACGCTCTACGGAATGTCGTACCATTAGTTTAGGTTTGAGTTAGTAGACATGATTTTAAGTGTTCGAAACGTCAGTGTGGTAAAATTCTGCATGATTTGAAAAAGAAACGAGATCATGAGTAATATTTTCTTGTCGTGAAAGTTAAAAAAAAAAATATTCAATTGTCCATCAATGCTTGGATTTGTAGCGACAGAAAAGCGAAAAATAGAT
>JAGDQP010033014.1:1603-19131 GCA_022664845.1 Lepisma saccharinum
TTGAATTGTCAATAATTTTTGACTCACTTGAGGGATCTGTTTTACTATTAGTCATGTGGAAAATAACTAATAAAAAAAAAATGTCATTATAATCTTATTTTCACAGTTTTTGGACTGTTGGTTTCTCGCGTGTACTCTCTAATTGCGAGTGATATATCTTTATGAATTCAACCCGAGATATTCTGCACAGCAAGCCGCAGAAAACATTAACAGTGCATTTGGGACAGAAATGGCGAATGAACACACTATTCACCGTTTGTCAAATTTCCTTCCGGTGACACAACATTGCGAAGTGAGCCCCGTTGGAACATCATGTTCGGATGAGCTATTCAGGCACACCGTGGAAGCGGCTCCTTGGAAAAGTGTTCGTACCATAAGAGAGGAGTTAGGCATGCACCATAACACTATCAGTCGGCACCTCCGTGCAATCGGTAAGGTCAAAAAGTTTGACTCATGGTTACACAGGAGGTGTCACCGGCTGACAAGAATCGCCGTCTGGAGATGTGCAGCTGTCTGAGTATAAGGAATAAGCGGGAAGGTTTCCTGCATCGGATTGTCACTTCAGATGAAAAACGGATCTGCTATTACAATCGTAAACGGTTAGTACAATGGTTGGATCTTAATCAACGTACAGGACGGCGCTCTAAACAACCTCTGCACCCACGGAAGGTGTTATTGCTGGTATGGTGACTATGGTGCGAGTGATCCATCATGTCTTTCTCAGGCGATGTGAAACCATCACTGCAGATCGTTACAGTGCTAAACTTGTATATATAGATATATGCGAAACACACTTCTTATAAACAGACCTCGCTATGTTTGCAATTGTAGTCTCTTTTTCTCTCCCAGGGTTATCTTTCGTCTTTAGGGTTGTAGGTTCGTGGCTTCGAGGTTGAGTATGATCATTTCCGTCGATGACATTCTGTTATCCCGTAGTAAGATAGATAGCTTCAAATCAACTCTGTATGGCAGAGCTGTGGAGCCTACCTTACGTACAACCTATTATCAGGACAACTTTGACCAAGCTAAAAGTGTTTTGCAGTAACTGCAGCTCGATCAATATGCAAGATGAATAAAAAGCATGTATTATCTCGTAAGAGAAAAGCAGATGATTTACATAAAACAACTTTCTACACAATGGAACGCACCTTAATCTTTTACACCACTTATACAATCAAATTTCCATAGCACTTAAGCTTCTTCATAATTGCTTGTTTGATATCTGAAATTCATCATTTCCCTTATTAAACATAACATACTATATTATTATTTAAATTACTTACAAATTGAGTTTAATTCTGTTTCTTCACAAATATAAATCCTTCATTAAGCATTAATTCATATAAAAACAAAGCTATCATTTATTCACGGAAATCTAAGCTTTTACCAAGTTCCTAGAAATATATAATTCTCTTATTAGGATGTGTGACGTCATATGAGGTTTATATTGGATACCCGTAATTGCAAGTTGCTTCCTATTTGGAACTCATGTACCAATAACAAATTCCATGAAATGCACCGCAAACTTGTCCGCAAGCATCCAGCAATAGTCAACAAACATGACAATGCCCGCCCACACGTCGCGCAAAGAACTATGCTTGCTCTCCACGAGTTGCAATATGAAACTCTTCCTCACTCGCCGTACTCCCACAATCTCTCTTCCCTTGACTACCACCTCTTCTGCCATCTCGATCACTTCTTGGCAGGAAATACCTTTCCTGATCATAGGGCGGTGCAACATGCAGTTGTGGATTTCTTCAAATCGCAGACTCCAAACTTCTTTCGCCATAGAATCCAATCGTTGACTGAGCGATGACAACAATGTGTGGTTGTAGACGGCGAATACTTTGATTAACCAGTTAATGTAGTTTTCATTTATTTAGACCTTGTTGTTCATGCCTAAGCCCGTCACATCTGTGAAACGTGACTCCATCATCACTATTGCCCCTGAACAGATGAGGAAAGAAACTTAGTTTAGGCATATGAGTTGACTTTTTCTTCTTTCTCTCCGTCTTTTCACACCTACGTGGGGTCGACGTTTCTGATGAGTCTTCTCCACAAAGCCCTGTCCTGAACTTCTTGCACTGACAGACCTTTCTCCCCGAAATCATTCCTAACCCTATCCATTCATTTTCTCCTTGGCTTCCCTCTACCTCTCTTGCTCTTCATTTCCATTGCCATCACTCTTCTGACTACATAGTCATTTGTTCCTCTCATTACATGTCCATACCACTGCAGTCTTCTTTCTTGTATCTTCTTAGATATCTCTACAACCTTGGTTGTTCCTCTTACTCTCACATTTCTCAATAGATCTCTTCTTGTTATCCCACACATCCAGCGTAACATTCTAATTTCGGTGACATCTACTGTTATTTGACTACTGCAAGGAATTCAGAAATCTCTACAAAAAAAAAAAACTACCAGTATCCTGCTACCAACATGCCGCCACAGCGATCATTCAAGATTTCGTGATTGTAATCAAGATCTAGAGCCGCAATAACAATAATGATATTATTTTGATATAAACGTGATTTCAATTTGTATTGTATTATAGTTTTATTATATAAATGGAGTTAACGACTTATTAATTCTCACTTTGTTTACTTTTATAATCACTTAACATTAATACGCTGGATAAGGCAGGTATATGTAACTAGTTTGATTAAAGTGAACTCTGGTGTCTACTGATCCCTTCCCCCGAATTTTAGCAAAGGGACGTGAGCTCACGACCATCTCTTGCTCCTATACGAAGAGTGCCTCAGAACCGTCACGATGCGGTGGAACTTATGAAATTTTAATTGGATAGTCAGTCGATCACTTTTGAATGAAAATTTAAAAGCGGACGAGTTAGTTTCGAAACCATCAGTCTGAATATTTGAAATGTTTGCACAAAATACTATAAGAGTCACTGTTATCTGACTGTTCGATTTTCAGGAATATATGAAATTTGATTAATGTGTTGAAATTATGTATTAATGTATTGCATTTTTTCTTTTTTTCGGCTGCATTATTTTTATTGTAAATGTTGCAGTTACCAATTTGTGTTACTATTGAATAAACAAATGTTAATGTGCAATTTGTTGTAAAGAATGTGCACAAACAGAGTTCCTTAATCATTTTCTCGGAACATGCAGGGACAATTCTATGTCCAGTACTCAAAGTAAAAGGTGGTTAAATACTAGGATGATCGCCTACTAAAAACAGAATAAATTGACATGGATTCGAATCCTGTTCTATCCATTAGTTTTATTATATAAGGTTTTTTTTTTAAAAATAAAAGAGTAATAACTTCTAATGCTAAGAGTTGGAATAGAATTTGTGAGCAAGCCACCAACCATATACATACGACGAATTTCGAGTTGAAGATGCCCTGACCTCAAAACGACTCCTACGAGAATTATATGGAAAGAAGTAGAAAAAGAATGTTGTGGTAAAGTAGACGTGATTTACCTGAAGCTTTCCTTTCCTTTCTTCTAAGTGTCAAAACATACAAGATAAGAAAGTTTTGCAAGAAATCTACAAGCGCTTAGGGCAACGGTAGCATTTTCACTTATCAATCTATAAACCTGTGTTCGATTTCCAGTTAAGCTGCACTCTTCGTATGTTATTTACCAGTAACGGAAAACAAAATGGGGAATATTTATGTCTTGAAAGAGATAGGAGAAATGCGAGATGCTAAATCATTGGACAGTTATGAAATTAAATCAATGTGCGTGTGAATGAACATAGTATTAAATACATGCAATTTCTTTTTTTCTTGTTTTCTTTTTCTCTATATTTCATTGTTTTCTCATTTCGGGTTTTAGTCTCTTTTCACGCTTTTCTCATTCTTTTTCTTTTTCTGCATATGTGCGTGTTTGTGTGTTTTCTATAACTAGCGATTTTAATAACATATATATCAGTTTGATAATAAAAATTTCGTACAGGTGAAGGTAAAATTAATACTGACATGCTCCTAATACATCAAATTCGGGAAATTGGTAGACTGGCAAAATTTCATTCTAGTTTCCAGATTGGAAGTGGTATATTTTATATACCTTTAATCATATCCTGCAATTCTGCAAATAATAAAATTAATACTGTACAGAACTATTTTCTGTACGTGAAATGTGGAACGTATAAGTTTAGCAACTTCGTAACTTTATTTTTATATTGGCCAGTCTAGTAACTTTGGACCTCGGCCCGTCACGGTTTGCCCTTTAGCTGTTAAAATCCACACCCATGCCCCTGCCGGGACTCGAACCCGGAACCCTCGAGCCGATGGCCTACCGTCGCAGACCGCTCGGCCACCTGGCTGGCGTATAAGTTTAGCAGTATTCATACCCAACATGATAGTTCTTTAATATTATGAGTTTCCTTACTATTGCGTTATGATACTGAGTAAACATGATATATTGCTGAATACTGTTCAAAATGGAGTTAACGACCTATTAATTTTAACTTTGTTGACTTTTATTATCATTTAACATGAATAAACTAGATAAGGTAGGTAGGTTCAACTAGTTTGATTAAGGTGAACTCTGAACTATGTCCAATGACCCTCCCCCAGATTTTAGCAAAGGGATGTGAATGCCAAATAAGGCGATTGCTGCTATTCTAACTGTGGCTCAGAATCATCACGTTGCTGTGGAACTTATGAAATTTTAATCTGACAATCAGAGGATAACTTATGGATGGAAATTTAAAAGCGAACTAGTAAGTTTCGAAACCATTAGTCTGGATATTTGAAATGTTCGCACAAAATACTCCAAGAGTTGCTGTTATCTCACTGTTCGATTTCCAGGAAAATATGAATTTTGATTTAAGCTAAATTTCAATTTGTTACTTTTTCCATTGTCAAATTTCTATTTTTCTTTGACTCATATCTGTCTCTTCCTTCCTCCCCATCTCTCCTTTCCTCTACCTTTTGTCCCTATAAGATATTTTTGCTTCTCCACGCCTTGCCCGGGACGGGCGTAAGCCATAGTGCTGTTACCGCCCATACAATTAATTTTATCTTATCTTATCCACGCCTTGCCGTACTGATATCCGTCACTCTGTGTTTAAATTTCTCCCTACATCATCTTCTAGCGTGGTGTTTCATCCTACTTTTCTCCCATTCATTCAATGATAAGTTATAAATATTTCGAAAAAAATATGTCAAGGTTATTTGCTGACTTTTGTTGGGTGGGAGAGACCGAGGATATGCGAGAGAGGCGTCTCTTTACGAGACATGATTGTACTACTATAAGAAGGTGTAAATTGGGTGACCTAACTGCACGGTGTTCAGAGTCGCTATTTTTGATGCGAAGTGTATAACTTGTACGGAGAAACCTGTTGTGTGTAAAATAAATGATAAAATTAATTGTATGGGCGGTAACAGCACTATGGATTACGCCCTTCCCGTCCTGTTGTGTATATCCTGGTGTTATTTTGTTCAAAAATGTTCCTGAAATATTTCAACTAATACGAGTTGAATCAAAATCATACATTTTCTTATCCTACATAGCATGTAAGCATATGACAAGCTTGATTTGTAGTTGATTTTCGCTTGTGAAGTTAAGTGTGATGAAAGAAGCTTGATTCAACTTTGAAATTTACTGTAATAAGTTCACTTGCGTTTCATTCAAGCTGGACGTAGACAGTTGTATTGATATGTGTCGTCACTGTACAGACCACGGGATCATAGTAAACAGTCTGGCCAACAAATCACATTCCGTAAGTTATGTCAGTAGTTCTGTTCTCCTCAGATGCAGACAGTACTGCTTGAACCATAAAGAATGCTGACAAGCCACTACTTGCAAGTTACGAGCCTCATCTAGTGGTTAACGTATCGGAAAGATGATCCAGAGGTCCCGCAATTGAATCCTGGCGTAGTCATATTTACATACTTTTTTTTAAAGAAAAATATCTTTTTGTTTTTATGTTTTTATAAGCATTTGGAAATTTGAAAATTAATGAC
Organism: Lepisma saccharinum; assembly: GCA_022664845.1. NCBI lineage: Eukaryota > Metazoa > Arthropoda > Insecta > Zygentoma > Lepismatidae > Lepisma > Lepisma saccharinum. Next base: position 7,545 of record JAGDQP010033014.1, read on the forward strand.
AATTGATTGGTTAGGTTAGCTAAGACAAGTTCGGTGTTTATTTATTTATTGCACACGCATGTGTTAGAACCTGATTTAACCTACTTAACTTCCGGAATGTGTTTTGTCAGCGATACTCTGTGACGTAAGCTTGCTGTATAAGAAAACCTTTGGCTCGGTGGAAGAGTGATTAAGAAAGCTGCTTGCTATGTTTCCTTGTTTCACGCTTGTTGTGACAACTTGATATGATAAGCTTCCATCAAGCTTTAGAAGTGTCAACTAGTAAGCTGATGTAAGCTTGTACACTTACAATGGCAAGCTTGAAATAAGTTTGAAAGAAGCTTACTCTGCTATCGGGGATAGTGCTATAAGGTCCTCTTACGTTGTTACTTTTGTAAATAATCAGATTACAAGTTTAGAAAATATTTTAATGGCTGGAAGGAAAGAGATAGAGCGGAGGCAGAAAGAAAATATACCGGAAATAAATGATGAGGGAATAAAAATTTGTTCCACAACTACAAGATTCACACTCGTGCAAGTAATGATAAAAAATATTGGCATGGACCGAAGCAGGTAAAAAGGTCCAGCTCAATGATTTCCGTTTAGTTGAAATACAATTCTATTTCACTATTGTTGAACTATAGGTGATGTGTAGTTGAAAATATTTTTTTTTGACCAGAATTGACGTAATTGTAGTGTTTGAAATGTCACTTAAGGCCACTCCTGTATATCCTAGGTTTCTAGGTTGGATGGAAGCACATCGTACCAAAGGTAAATTGAATAAATTGTGGTCCTTCTATCGGAAGTGACTAATTATTTTATAATTTAAAATTGCCTGAAAAGACATAGTGCCTGTTCTGTAAATATTTTGTTTCTATATCTACTGAAAATGCCTTGGGACCTGAAGGTGATTTTTTTAAATTAAGGTCAATCTGTCGGAAATAGTACATTGGATAGAGTATGGTTCATATTTAAAGTATCTTTCTAGATGTCGGCCCTGAAGAGGTAATGGAGCCAACTCATGGGTTTTGCGTAAATATTGTAGACATGGATTGTCGAAGAAGAGACAGCAAGATACTCTGTTGACTGATTGATTCTTCCTGAGCATTTCTCGACTTCCGTTCAGTCACATCAAGTGAATGGGCACAAAAACAGGCCACGAATTCTACCTTCTTCTTTCTTCTTCAACATCAAAGTAAGGAAGTTAACGATCAGGAATTACTAACTTTGTTTGTTAAAGTAAAATTTATTTAACCGATGATAATAGCTGTCTGGAATCCGAGGTAAAAATAAATAGATTTTTAGTACACGATGGTGCGCAATATTGGTTCTCTATTTAACTTCCGAAACCAGTATTTGATACGTACGTCTAATATAAACGAGGAAAGTGTTATTCTTTTGTTTTTATGTTTCAATTTTCTGTTAATACAGGCAGCATCTCCACTGATTCAACAAATACGAACAATAAGTATTCGCTCAGTTGTTTATGTCTCTTAACCAATTACACAAATCGACTTTAAAACCAGAAAGCAAGCTGTTCCCTTTCTCTGCCACTGCAGCCTTGCATCCAACGGTAAAGGACAAATTGATTTTCCGATTGTTCCCTCAACCGCATTTTTTCTCTTTTTATCACAGTTAAGCGGTTGCCAGTAAGGCTGATAGGAGGGAGACACGTATATCATTCCACGAATATATGCGGAGGTCATGGGAAGGGGCAAAGCATTCATGCAACAACATTATAACCCCTTCAAAACAAAATCGATTGGCAAGAAAAAAAAAAAGAGACAAAAATAAACTTTCTTACAATGTAAAATCTTTCTTTGTGATTCGCCCAGTTTCAATTTATTTTTCAGGTAAAGATAGAGATCGAATTGTTTTGGTCAACCCATTTTACTAGGAACACTTCAGTTTTTCTTTCATCAAATTTTCCGTGTAACCCCATTTTCAAAATTTCAGATAGGCCTAAATATCTGGATTCAAGATCGTGGGTGGCGGTAATTCTATTCTCGGATATTTGGTCCCCGGTAATTTTGTCACAAAAATAAAGAAGGGCAAGGGAAAAAAAACAAGGAATGTCACAAAAATGCTTTTTCGAGAAAAACGTGTTTTAGTGTTGAAAACCTCGTAAGACACAATAGTTCGCTACTTCTTTTGATTTCTTTTCCATGGACAGTTCTACTTCTCAGCATATCTAGAATATTCAATTCAATAGTACCACGTTTCACCAACAGAAAGGTCACAGAACCCGAAAAAGCCCGAAAATGGACATTCCTTGTTTTCCCCCTTAGTCTGAGCAAATAGATGATTTTGTCACAAAATACAAGAATTGAAAAATAGGTTATTCTCTATGCAGAGACAAGTCCATAGTTATAAATGTGTTTTTAACACAGAACATCAGATAGAACTTGACGACTGGAAAACGCTTTAGTTACAATATTTGTTATAAAAAAATAGTGAAGTAACATAGCAACAGCGGAGTGCTCTATTAACAACCTCTCTGCACGGAAAGAAATATCAGTAGAACGACACAATGCCAGACCTAAAATAAAGACATTTTGGTATAATTTGGGAAGACCGAACGAAACTATGGGTCATGTGGTACACAAAACTATTATGGACATCTCACAATGAATGTTAGCTTTCAAATATGGCGGATACCAATGATAACTCAAAGCAATATTTCGCAACTTGGGTTGAAATTATCCGATTTGCATTATCCAATTTTAGTGAAAGATAATAAAACTTTCTTTCTCCATGATACACGAAAAACTATTAAGGATATCTACGAAAGGTAGTTTTACAATATGGCGGCTCTTCAAAATAACGGATAACCATTCTGTGATGTTGGTCATAATATTTTGATGTACCATGGAGATAGAAGATTTTTATTACCTTTCATTAAAAGAAGATAATGTAAATAAGATAATTTGAACCGCAATTATACTGCTTTGAAGTATCATCGCTATCCGTCATTTTGATTCGCCGCCATATTTGATAGCTACCATTATGGGGTGTCATCATAGTGTTTCGTGTACCATGGAGATATAAATTTTTACTGAGGTAATTTAAAAATAAGGTGAATTTAGATGTGCAATGGACTGTTTTGCACGATTTATTCTTCCGCCGGAAAGCAAGTTTGGACGGCAGCGGCGACTACCTGGAATTTTAGTGCAATACTATGTGGATAATAAACTGCAGTTTCATATTTGTACACGTTCACGTTTAGGAATAAATTTAATGTTTTATTGTGTCTAATAACTAAATTTGTGGAATAAAGGTGGAAAATTAGGTTGGACCTCTGTTGTTCTATCACTAGACACAACTCAATACAATAGTGGTCCAACCCATTTCATGCTATAATAGGGGGACAAATCTGAAATTTATTTAAGGCATTTTGACAACTTTGGCGCATGCCTAATGGTGATGATGGTAGAATTGGTGGAATGAAGAAAGTAGGAGGAAACGGGAGAACTCCGGGCAAGCCCATACACACTATGTTTGTCCACCATAAAACCTACTTAGCACGAGTGAGGATTGAACCGCAGATCGAGAATCGTGCGTGAAACTATGCTTGGGTGCCCAAAGGAAGTAGAGGATACACAGAAATTCTTTGAAGTAAATATGGACAGAAATTAGCACGAATAAGACGATTTCGGTATGAGTGAAGATGATAAACGTAATTACTGCCACCTAATCTGGCAATATCAATCTCTTTTATTGATAAATATACACCAAACCAATCTCTTTTATTGATAAATATCTCAAACAGATTTATTTACTCCTGGTTGTTATGTAACCACGCATCTTTTTAAAAAGTTTTCCGCAAAGAAAATCTGTCAGAGATATTGACTTACCCCAAACAAATTATTGATCCTCTCCCACCTTCTTTCTCTCTCTCTCTCTCTCTCTCTCTAATTTCTCTGTCTCTGTCTAACAGACATCCATCGGTTTTCATTTTTCAATGTGTGTGTTTAAATTACTCCCTGTATCATCTAATGTATACTGTTTCCTCTCGCTTTTATTCTCTCATTTAATCTATACTAATTCGTGTATACCTAAAAAAAATATGTGCTGATGTTGTTTGTTGATTTTCTTTACGCGGGAGATACGGAAGAAATGAGAGAGTGGTCTTTTTACGAGACACGATTATAGGATAAGAAGGTGTCAATTAGGTGGCCTAGCTGCACGGCGTTCAGAGTCACAGCCTTTTTTCTATGTGAAGTCAAGTGTACCCGGTACTTTACGGTATATATCAGCCAAATTTGTGCTTCTATCTTCTCCTTTCTTGGTGTTGCATTTTTAATGGTGAACAGTGTATCAAGATGATTGAAGTAATAAAGCCAAATTATTGCAGCAAAACGGATTTTATCACGACATTGGTCATTCTGGGAGGTTAAAACTGTAAGAACTATGTTAAAACGGGTCCCAATTAACCCGTTTATCATAAACACACAAAATAAGCCCCTAAAATACGGTGATGGAGCGACTAGAGAGCCAATTTTAGTAATGTGTTGTGCGGGTTGTATAACCAATATTTTCAAAGTTGATGCCGAACCTCCAAACCAAAATAGCTTCAAAATATCTGAAATCGCACACACGAGACCTCTGCCACCAATGCACACTTTTATATATCGATTTCTCTTCGATTCGTCACCGATATGAAAATTTGGAAATCGCACAGCCCTAACGTTGAAAAGAAATATAAGAAGCCGAGTGAAAAAAAAATCGACGTGTTGTTTACTAGCGATTGATTCTATTATATCATATGCATGATATTTCGCCCCCCTTTTTTATTCAGGTACTGTCATTATCGACAACTATTTTTCGCTTTTAAGCTGTGTAAGCAGAGGGTGAACGGGTGCTGGTTTTAATGGACTCGTGCTGCGAAGGTCGAGCATTGATTCGGAGGTGGGAAAAGTAAGCAAACCTCAAGAGAAAACTCCACTGTACACAATCATCACGTGACACTGGGTGGGTGGTGATGACAAAAAGATGAGACTGATGCGACACCTGGTTAAGGCAAGAAGTGAGAAAAGACAACAGTGGGCTCTCCTCCTCTTCTGATTCATAGGGCGTGAAACGTAACGAGGGGGGGACAAATCAAATCAGCTGTCGTCAAAGGTCGTAAAGGAAGAACAGAACGGGATATCATTTATTTGCATACTGAGGGTGGAAAACAAATTGTTCTTTTTAAATATTAAAGGACGGAACCTTCATGCTGGTCGCGTGCGAGATATAGCTGTTTTTTTGTTTGTTTACTTTCTTGCGTGAGCCATTAAGCATACGGGCGTAAGCCATAGTTCTGTTACCGCCCATAAAATTCATTTTACCTTTTACCTTACATAGATACAGTACTGAACACATATGCCTATTAATATATGCCCTTATACACTGTGGTGTAATAATAAACACATTCTCCCTTAATAGTTAATTGATTTCGAGTTAAATGTTTATAATGCTAGATGAATACAACTGCTGTGTTTCTATTACTGGACACTGAGTTCGATTACATGCAACAAATTGTTGTATACTAGGATGTCGGCTTTGATACAAGTTCACACTGTAGTTATTTAAAGCATTTTTATGTGTCAGATGAATTATCATTTTGTAATTTCTTCTATGCATTTTAGTTCCAAAATATCGGTATATATTTCAACACTTTTTAGCTACGCGTATATACTTCTTTCTGAGTAAAAAGGTTTAGGTGCCTAGGAAAGAAAAAAAATTGTTCCGTGGGCGAAACGATAGAGGCCGGGATATGGGACATTTCATTGATAGCCTATCGCTTTAATCAACTGTCCTACGAGAAACATAGTAGATTCGTCATTTTTCTAGTTATATATTGAAGTTTGATGTAAAAATGAATGAGGTAGTTTTTACGAGGACGTATTGTGTAGTAAATGACTATAAGAAGAGTTTAAACATTAATCCTACAAAACTAAATGCCCAAGGAGCTTTCAAAACTCGCCTTCACAAAAACATAAACTCCGCTACACTTCTTGCACATATAAATTACATCTCTTGAAAGTAAAATAAAGAGAATTTAAAAAAAGGTCTTATCGTAAAGTGGAAAATAAGAGCATTCTATTTACAGCGTACTTAGCACTGAATGCTTTCATTACTTGGATTTCTATTCTACTATAGGGTAATATTTGTACTGCAGTTAAAATTTGTCAGCCCGTTCCTGGAGAAAGACATGCAAACCAGATAACTGTCTGGACGAAAATGCCCAGTAATATTACAGATGAAAATAGAAACCTTTTGGATCTCAAGGATATTTAAACAAAGAATTAGATTATTTTTTTTTTTCGAAATTTTGTCTTTCAACTTCTTTGGTTACTGGTAATAACACACTGAAGAATTATGTTTACTAAATACTTTTAAGAATCGACAATAATTTGGGCTCAGTAGTATTAATAATAATATGAATAATAGTGGTGACATTTCTAAGTATTCTTTGTTTGAATATTCCTTTAAACTGAAAGGGTTCTGATTTCCGTTAGTAACGTTCCATACAGACAATTGTTTTTTGTTTTTTTTTCGGGAGAGTGGCTGAACTGAACATTCTTGACAGTGTATTAGGATTGTTAGGTAAACTCAAAGAACACTTATTATTTATTTATTTATCGAACACAACACGTTAACATCGTGGTGTTCAACGTACACATACGACATTTTCTACATATACACATAGATGTAATACAGGCATACATATTTGGAACTGCATGGTAACATATTCTGCATAAAGTATTCATTATTTTATATAAGAATGGAATTCTCTCATATTTATGTTAAATATATCAATCTTATGACTTTCTTTAAGAATACAATTATATAATGAGCACATTCCCCTAATAGGCGATATGTCCATTGCTTTAGTATTTTGGGCCGAGAGGTGGAAGACAGCATTACGCGGTCGAGTTACTCTATGTGGTACATTCAATCCTAATTCAGATAATAAGCTTCCTGAGTCGGTTTTACTGTGTAAGAGTTTGTGTGGGAAAGTTAAGAGAAAATTAACTCTTCTGTTTTCAAGAGATTGTACACTTCGCATAAAAAGAAATGCGACAGCGAACGCCGTGCAGCTAGGCAACCCAAATGGCACTTTCTTATCCCATAATCGTATCCGGTAAACAGCTTCTTTCTCCTTCCTTCGTCTCGTCCATACTAAAACCAGCAAAAATCATGAGCACGTTTTTCTTTTCAAAATAGACATGTATTAGTATCGATAAAATGAAAGAATAAAAGCGAGACGAATCAATATACATATTTTGCTGCAGGGAGAAATTTAAACACATACAATGAAACATTGAAACCGATGGATGTCTGTTATACAGAGGCAGAGCAATGAGAGAGAGAGAGAAGGGGAGAGAGAAGAAGAAGAAAAAGTACAGATAAAAATATGGAATTTAAACGTAGTAAAAATATTAAGTTTAGTTCCCACAGTATAAAGTTCAGTTCACACAAATCAAATCTAACAACAAGAGAGAAGTAACTTTTGGATTTTATATTTTTTCAGGGTTATTCGAATAAATAAAGGGTGCTTCAAAAACTCATTAAGTCACTTTCAAAATGGAGACCAAACTTGGTGGTCAGATTAAATACTCATGATTTCCAGTGAAACTCCAGAGTTTTGAGACACATCTAGGATAATATCAAAAGTGTAACACACATTCTTTGTTTGCGCGGGGTTAGTTTGCAAATTCGGTGATTCTTATTAAACATACTGGTTCGGAATATTTTGTAATCAGGGATTCTGTCGGGATTTTCAGATTGGGGGCGTAAAGTCAAAATTGGGAGGATGGACGTAGAGTTTTGCAGAGTTTCTATCAACTTTTGTCCACAAAATGTTAAAGTTGGGGTAATCTCGAGGATTTGGGGCTGACACCCCGTACGGGGTCTGGCGGAATCACTGATTTTAACAAACCCAGTAGATACCGTAGGTCATATACTTCTATTCAAGATTACTAATGCAAATTGAACATAAAAAGAAAATGAATGAATGACAATTGTTCTGCTTAATTTGTATCAGAAAGAGCCAAGATTACATATGCAAACTGTATTAAAATGAAAAGTTACAATTGTTCAAAAGCAAAATTAGCTTGTTCCTATAGGCATAGCAGACATTACATGTTGCGCATTTCAAACTTGAAAAAAGGTACACAATGAATGGCATGTTGATAAATTAAATTATAGGATGGAAACGAATTTGGTGCCAAATTAATATAAAAAGAATTCTTCTCTTGAAATAGCCAAAAAATGGGTCAATTTTCTACTCATATCTTAGTTTAGTTTGGGTTCAATTTAGTTCGCAGTCATCTACAATTTTTTTTAAAGAGATCCCCCTAAGGAGTTCGCAGATCATAGATTGGGGACCACTGCTGTATATACTAGTAATGAATGTTTAGCAATAAATAATTGGATATAAATTCATATCTTTTTCTGATTAAGGTATATTGCAATTAATTATCAAAATTTTAAAATATTCCTTAAAAATTGTACATGTGCCAAGGATATGCAGAATACCTTTACTCTAAAGAACGGGTTCAAGGGCTTCAATGAAGAAGCTTATTCACTAAGTTACGTTGTTCGATTTAATTTGATTTTGTACTTTCTACACATCGATCTATATCTATTAATGCCAGAAGAAATATGAACAATTATTTTTAAAAGGTAGATACAAATTGAGGTAAAAGGCCTTTTAATACGAACTCAAGATTATTGGTGTTCTATTCATAACGTTACACCTGGCAAATGCGTGGAATATCAGCTGCTTTTCCAGGATTTATTTATCGTATTAAGCTTATCTTTTAGCGCTGTATGTATGTATGGTGATATTTAAACATTTGGTGGCAGATGTTACGAGATCAACTTTACCATTCCATCTGCACGTGGTTTCTCTATATACGTTATACATTGGAGCACATTAAAATTTAATCTTTCTCTGATTGATGTCTTCTGTACATTTGTTATTGACTTTTTGATTCTTTCAGATTTTTCATTACACGTCACTAAGGCACTTTCAGTACTGCCACGGCGGGTCTATCATATTTCGTTGCGGCGATTCTGAGATTTGGATTCTGTCTCTCTCTTTCTCCTCTTAAATTGCTCTTTTTGAAATTGTAGTAATAAATTGGAAATGTATTGTTTACTCAGTGCTTTCAGAAGAGATTAATAACATTTGATGGACTGAGAATACAAATCAAGGTTGAACTATATGTATAAAATCTTTTTAGTGCGAATTGTTTAAGAAGAGTATGTCTTTAAAAAGTTTTTTAAAATTATTTTTTCCAACGATCTCTTATACACTTCTTGTATTCATTTTTTTACAATATGTCTTGCTAACATTAGACTAATTTGCTCATCGAACTACTTCAGTATATAGCGAGATCGTCTTGTTTCTCGTGCTTCAAATCCTATTTTGAACGAGACAACTCAATCAAGGGTCAGAAAGATATAAATTTGAATTTACAATTTACTATCTAAATATTTAGAAAAAAAAAAAAAAGTTACTGTAAGTTCAGTATTGTTGAAAGGTTCAGGGATAAAATAAGTCAAAAGAATGAACATTAAATGTGATATCTAGAAATTATTAGAAAGCGGAATATTAAAATGCCTAATTAACTTTTGTGTGTGTGTGTGTGTTTCTTTTTTCAGTTGCAGAATAACATGATTGTTGTGCAAAAACTGCAACTTTATCAGCAGCCAACGCTGTTAAGATGTCTAATACTAGTTAGAACCTATATCCCAATATCCTTGCAGAATAGGTTAACCTCAAAGTGACGATATCGTTGTATTCCTGGCTTACTTAAATTTTGTTAAGTACAAAATCTTGCACGAAAATTGGGATAGCCTAGATCAATGATCAACTACAACACTGATTACGGGAGTTTGAGAGGGAAAATAGAATAGAGATTTACATGATTGAGTAGCTGTGACCTATGAAGAATATTTTAGTACTACAGTTGAAATATATATTCATATTGATTGATGATATATAATGAAGTACACACAGAGACATTTTCAGCCTAATAACTGATAGAAACCCGTGTAAAGATAATTTGCATTCATGTGCTGTACAAAATGTACGAGTGTCGACTTTTGATGATACATTGTCAAAGGCTATCATTGTGAGATAGTATGTAAAAGTATTATCTATCCAATTGCAAGATGCTTTTAACAAACTTTAAATATACTAGAGCTAACCTAACGCAGCACAACAATACAGTCACGATAATACAACCAATACACTAACAAGAAATCAAGTGCAAAAATGCATTTGAATTTAATTTTAAGGCTTTTAGGCAACTTGGCTCAGGCCGAATGAATGATGATGGGATGATTTGCGGATTGACGAAAAATGGGAGGAAAAGGAAACCCCGAGAAAATCCACCACGTACACGGTATTTGTTCACCATAAAGCCCACATGACAAAAACCCTGATCGAACTGTTGACCCCCACGCACCAGAGGTGAACGCTCTACCACTGAGCCACCGCGGGTCCCCGTACAAAAAATACATGTTATAGAGGAATTCTACTCCTAATCTTCTAATACATATCTACACACAAATACAACTATCTCCTTCTTGATATTCAGTATTACATTCATAACTAAAAGATCATCGCCGGAAAAAAATAGTTTCCAGTGGTTTTCACTTACATAATTACTTGTTTATTAATAGAACTTGTGATTTTCTGGCATATAATTATCATGTATAACAGTTCTATTTAGGCATTTGTGTGATTTTAACAGTTTATTTTTTAGTGCGTTTTCTCTTTACATGCTTTTGTTTAACCCACAATGATTCAACCGTGTCCTCAAATCTTGCAAACTTAACTACTTTCCCGGCCGGCGTCATGCAATAATGAAATTTTGCACAGCGACTTAAGTGTTGATTTTTTTAATTCTAAAATAAATACTAGCCTGCAACGATGTTGCGTTTGACTGGTTGCAGAACACTTTAAGATTTGGGTGACAAAACACCAGCTTACAATGTATAGGTAAGGAAAAAAGTATTCGAACACAGAAGTAAATCAGAAAAAATAATAATAAAAACTTTTTCAAAACATGCTTTTTAAAAAATTCGTACCAAAAAGTAAAAACTAATTTTGTTTTCATAAAAATCTATTTATGCATGACTGAAGCAGAAAAGAATGGGCACTGCGCTCTAATATACAATCACTTTATAAATTCTTCAATTTGCACACCCCATGATTTTCTTTCTGATCATGCATAAATAGAATTTTTTAAAAGTAGTTTTCTTGAAAACAATTATTTTTTTTTTTTACTTTTTGGTACGAATTGTTTTATTTTTATTTTTTTTAAAAAGAAAAGAGAGTTTTTAAAAAGTTTTTAATTTTTTCTTCAGTTGATGTCCGCGTTGCAAGGCACTTGCATTCTCGTGTCTGTATATTGGGTTGCCTGTCAGCAGGGAAACTTCGCTCCCTATGGGGTACAGACGGTCAAAGTGTAAACACTTCATGAAAGAACAATTCTATTCTAAACTTGTTACGATTACTATAGGAAGATTTTATTTATATTAACTACATACGTAATGATCTTGTGCAGAAAAAAATATCTTGATTATTCTCGTGAAGATAGAGAAT
>JAGDQP010033015.1:611-20926 GCA_022664845.1 Lepisma saccharinum
ATATTTAGAGATTTTTTAGGTCATTGAGTTCTGACCCTAGTGATGATATAGGAAATACCTCTTGGCTGACCTGAAAGTGCATGTTGTGCGTGTATGCATCTCGTGATGACGTTATCAGGTGGTATTGCAGCTTTATTTTTAGGGCAGGATCCGTTATTCATGAAACTCATTATATGAGTCACCAAACAGATGTTTGCTCAACATCTGCATTTGAATGAGGCCAGGTCCAATTGCTTTCATTGTGAAACATTTTCAGAAATATTCTTGAAAAAGTCAGCCTAACTGCATGGAAAACTCCAGTTACATGACCGATAGAAAGAAACATAAATCAGTTTTCAGAAAAAAAATATGAATGCCTCCATCGGGATTCGAAACCGGGTCGTTCAATTTGAAATCCAGCATCCTACTGACAAGTTGCCAGTCATGATTCAACTTAACAGCTATGCCCATAAAATTAATTTTATCTTAACATAATTAAACACTGGAACACAACAGTATAAGAAATCAGAAATACGTGGTCCGAACTCGGAAGATATGAACTAAGTTACTCTCACGAGTTAGGCCCTATTCACTACAACGACTTTAATCACTCTTCGATTGTCAATTAGGGATCGGAATACCAATCGATTGAGAATAATCCCATTTCTGTGAAAATAAGCTATCAAGATTGTGACCGCAAAGCATTGAAAGTAAGGTTAAGATAAGAAACATTTTTCTCTTTCTATGCATGTGCGCAAATCACACGAACTGAGAATTGGGAATTTCGAATAGCTTAAACGAAATTTCTCGGTGTTTTAGGCTTACTTTCGATGACCGCAAATACTGACTTTTCTCTAAAACATTACGGGATATTCCGAGGAACTTTTCTCCCAAAATCTAAGTATTACAAATAGTTCCTTTTGCTGTTTTAGTGTATGGAAAGCCTACGCAAAATTAGTCTTTGGACTGAATTACATATTGAAATTACTGTATGTTGGTTTGTTGGTTGAAGCTCATATTCATGATAACGAAATTTAAAAAAAAACGAAAATTATGAGGCCTAAATTTTATTTAGGCCTAAATGCTAATGTAAATAGATACCGTCCTTTTCAAATTTACTGTAGTCGCATAAAATATCGGTAAGTTTATGTTGCAAGCAAGACATATAATTACATTGTTAGAGCCTTGAAACTGATTTATGTATAGACTCAAGCATTGATGGATGACTCGATATCAAGTACACTAATTCGCCAAATGTCAGTGTGAATGTATGATTAGCTTGAAAACTGTGTACACGCACGCAGACACCACAAAACTACATCGGTTAAAGTCTGCAATACTGTACGGCCATTTTATGTTATTGTCACATGCAATAATTATTACCACGAATTTCTTTCTTCCTGAATTTCCAACAATATGTCCTCTTTTGGATATGATATTAAGCTACTTCGTGCTTCTTTTTCCATCCCCCGTTTAATGTATTTTTTTACGTGGTTCTCTTTCTTTCCGGGAAGAGACATTGTTACAGAGATATACAGGCTGACCTCGAATCAATCCTCAACTGCTCTCTGAGTAATAGTGCCCGGCTTCAGGCCACTTTGTCCGTTCGTTCGGGTGGACTTGGTATTCGTCAGGCCATGGATTTGACGATTCCGTCTTTCATAGCGTCTTTCCATGGTTCTCGATGTCTTGTTGAGTCTATCCTTCCTCCGGGTTTATGCCTTGATCCCGACGCGGCTATTCATGATTGTAAAACTCAGTGGTCTTGTTTAACCGGCATGGATTCTCCTTCTTTAGACTGCAGTAGTTCTCAGGCCATTTGGGATGATCCAATTATTCAACGCACCCAATCGTTTCTTCTAAAATCCACCGGTTGTCTTCTTGCTGCTTTTTCTCCAGATTCTGGTGTTTGGCTTCAGGCCCTACCTTCTCCTCCTCTGGGCTTCCACTTATCCATTGAAAGCTTTCGTATTGCTGTTGTTTTACGATTAGGAGCTGATGTCTGTGTACCTCACAATTGTCCAGCTTGTGGGGCGTTCGTAGATCAACGAGGCCTTCACGGTCTCTCTTGTGTTCGTAGTGCTGGTAGACACATGCGTCATGTCAGTGTAAATGACGTAATTCTTCGTACTTATTTCAGATGAAGTACCTTCAGTATGTGAACAATCTGGATGCAGTCGCTCCGATGGTAAGAGACCTGACGGTATGACTCTAGTGCCTAGGAAAAGAGGGAGATCTTTATTATGGGATTTCACTTGTGTTGATACGTTTGCCCTCTCGAATCTTCCTCAATTCATCTTGCAGCTGGTGGTGCTGCTTCCCGTCGAGAGGTCGAAAAAAAACAACAGAAAATACAATACCCTGTTAGATAAATTCATCTTCATTGCCACTGCAATCGAGTCAAGCGGTACTTGGAGCACCGAGGGCTTCAATTTCATCAAGGAAGTTAGAGGACGCATTGGGCTTGTTTCCGGCAATGCTCGCGTCACTGCTTTCCTATTGCAGCGTATTAGTATCGCCGTTCAGCGTGGTAATGTTTCTTTAGTTCTTGGAACGCTGCCTCCGGGGAAGGAATCGGAGAAGATTTTTCTTCTTTAAATGCTGTTTCCCTTATTGTTGTTTGTGTTTGTTTTTTATTTTTGGTAGTTCGTTAAGGCTTTGTTGATTTTACAGATAATTCATGATGCGGTTATTATTATCTCGTATGTAATAAATAAATGTTTATGAATAATTAAGAAACAATGAATATAGTACATGCATATTGTTGAGATATGTTTTTAAAATAACTGCATGATAATGAAATGTTCCCTAACAGTAAAACAAAACTATTCATGGAACGTAGAATATTATCGAATTTCAATTATTTCTTAGCTATAAACCCAATTAGCCAGATAACCGTTCATTTCGGATTTTAAATAATAGAGACCATGACTATAATAACTGTTGAAACTACGCCTATCAGGAAAAAGAGACATCGAGAAAGAGACAATAGCTGTCCTTGAGCGAGATGCACTACATATATGACCACTCGTGAATTTCTAATCTTGATATATGCAAAAGGGGATATTAATGTAATGAGTACATATACGTAGCTAATGTAATCATCAGTTAATACACATCTCTAACCTCAAACCTCTTAACGTAATTAATGTTGCTCTAGAATCAAAGATAATTAAAGTAAAATATATATATTTTTATTCTATTCCTAGGAAATGTATTCCAGTACTTTTCTATTCCCAGAAGATGCTAAAGCTTTTATTTTAGAAGGAAATTAATTTTCTAACTCTTTATAAATATGAAACTACATTAGATGGGATTTGCTCTCCATATTTTACTATTATATACAGGGTGTATCAGAATTCAACGTGCAAACTTTGCAGGTCAATTCTTGACACTAAAAAAAAAAAAAAAACTTTATAACTTGTCGAAGTTCATTTTGTTTTCGAGATATAGGATTTCCAATCTGGAGTCCAAAATATACTATTTACAATGATATATAAAATGAAAATGCATTAAAGTAGAATTACGATCTCGGGAATTAATTTATATTAATGTTGGAAATTAAGACAAAATGTCATCGAGTCGATGTTAACTTGATGAATACTGATAAATTTAATTTTGTTTGGACAATGTTTTTTTTAAGAAACTTTGACATTGGTTCATCCAGATCAGAGCTGAAACCAGGTCACTTTAGGTCAAGCTGGCCTGACCCGGACCTAGGTGACCTGGCAACCTGGTTCGAAACTTGACCCGATTAAGCCGGTCTTGACCCGAATGACGCGTCTATCTCTAGACGATAACCCTGACTTGAATAGGTTTTCCAGAATAACTTATCCGAAAGGGGAATTGTTTGCATACTTCCGGTTATATTTTTGTTCTTTCCGGAGATATAAAACGTTCTCCATATATTTTTAATATTATTACGAACTTTTCGGCGTCGTATTCTTGGTATTCTACAAGGTAACCCCCCTCCCATTCCCTGTTGTCCCAGAAAGAAACACTGTTCAGACGCCAAAGAATTAAAACACGTTGCTTTGCACTCCGGGGTCTGAGGTCCCAAATCAAACCGTGTCATAAGCATAGACCCAGTGATCTGGTCCAAAACTTGACCCGAATGACCTTATTGACCCTTCTGATCCATATCAGCCCTGGTTCCGATCCGATGCTCTTCTAAGTCTAGAAACATGCATGTCAAAGCTGAGCTTCGAACTCAAAATCTCTTGCATCTTATTCTGATGTGTTTTATGCCACTGACCGCACCCAACCGAAATGAAACCTCATATAAAAAATGAGACTTCGTTAGATTATTAAATATTTTGTATCCCCCTAGCGTAGTTGAGTTATATATGTTAAGTACAGAATGCATTGTTGCAGCTTGGCCTAATATACGAGATTGAGTATTGAGAATGTTAATTTATAAGCATTTCATTACGTATATTATTAATATGTAGTTGGTAACACTAAATCAGTGTTGCACATAATTATCATGCTTGTCATCACTAAGGAATACCAAATATTAAACAAACTGACTTAGTTTCATTTGGATAAATAAGATTTTATATCAGGTTTGTAACACTGTAAGCACAATGACATCATATTTGAATGTACAATATTAATACAAATTAACTTCCGAAAAAAGCAATACCTTTAATACATCATTTAATGATCTATCGAGAAATATTCATTTTTCGTTACCATTGTAAGAAGTCGATTCTGAGATTTAAGTTGGAAATACTGTGCTTCGGAAGTGAAGTGAAATTCGATAAATGACCAAGACATTAATTATATGTTTTTTAAAAATTTTGTTTGATTGATTGAATTGTTATTAACGCCCTAAACGAGCTGGTAAGCTATTAAGGACGGAACCTACAGTTAAACGTGGGCTTCGAACCACTTGTCCCCGCACCAGGAATCGAACCCGGGATCCATTGATTACAAGGCAGCGAGCGTTACCACTCTCGCACGAGGAACACTTTGTTTTGGTGTCAAAAGTTCTCTGCAAAATTGGTCGAATTTTGCTGTACTGTGTATTTTTCTCTTTTCAAATGGGCTATGAGAAATAATGGAAACAGGATTTTCTAAATTTTCCCATCCTAAGTAATCAAAATTTCCGTTTTCGAGTAACATATTTCTTTAATTAATATTTCCTTGCAGAAACTATTCTTTTAAAAAAAAAATGTATAATAAAGATTAAACAGAAATGTTCATAATTAGTAATATTTTTCTTAAGAAACATATATTCTGAAAGAATAGTACATGTTTTTTCAACTAATGTAAATTATCTCCCCCCCCCCCCAAAAAAAAAGTCTATTTGCTGCCGAATATGCATCGTGCTTTCTAACGCGACATTAGGCAAAGAATACGTAGTAACGTTAGACTTGCTAGATTAACCAAGAGGAAAACGCAAAGTTCCTGATGCATATAAAACCCGCTTATCACTACTGTACACCGAGGTTACATATCTCCCAGGAAGAAATGGAACAAGGCTGATAATTCCATCGGAGCAGACGCACGCGAACATTGACGTATGATCATTTAGGACAAGACTAACATTTTTTTACCGTTCTTGTAGACAATTTTCAGCAGTATATTTTGCAAATACTCGAATAAGAATAATCCAATTAAAAAATTTAATTTCTTATAAAAAATATGAAAGAAGACAGAATATTTCACAGTTTAGTATTAAAAGGCTAGTATATATTTCCCCTCGTAAATACGAATTTGTTGTGTTACAAATAACCATGTTAGTCACTAGAGAAAGGACAATCCGTTCTATATTTTGCATTCATTACATTAATTTCAATAGAAAATGCGATATTTTTATTCCATATTGAAATATCTGAGCAATCAGATCAGAGATACGCTCACATTCAGACCCTAGTCTTTAATTATCTTTTCCTGGGTCCGAATTAATGGTAATATCGTAATAAAGAGATCTTTACGATTCATATATTTAGTCAGGTAAAACAGAATAATAAGACAGTACGGTTATTGGTTAATATGTATAATTGGATGGAATAATTACAAAATAAAAGTAAACCCCGTGTGGTACATTACCACGAATTCACATTACAATTCAGATGTTTTAAACTAATAAGATGTGTAGAAAGCGTAGAATACATTCAAACAGAAACAAATATTTATGCTGTATTCTTCTATTGAATATTTGTAGTATATTTAATAGTTGTTGCTGAATACAGCGCGTTTAATATAATCATTTTATCTTTCTATTTACTCTTGACATCGTCGAAAAACATGGAGGTTTCGGGGTCCGGATTGGAGCCCGCAATTTGAAGACCCATGCCCTACAAATAGCTTTACTTATCCTGTGATGAAAGTAGAAGTTATTCCGTAATACAAAATTATTTTACGATGTCTTCTTTGGACTTCTTTTGAGTTCAAAAGAAAAATACTTTTGAATATATCCAAGATGTAATTTGGATAGTAGACTCCAAGTCAAGAGGCATCGGGTTCAAACTCAGTTATCAATAATCCCGACCGAGCTTTTCCCTTGTTTCACCCGGATTATACTAAACGAATACCGGGATTGTTACTTGAAAAGTAGTCAGATCCGTTTGCTTTCCCATTCCTTCTTCCATGAGCAAAGTTATGTCTATGATGTGACGTTCCATTCCTATAAGATGCATTAGAGAAAATAGATATACAGTTCAATAATTGGATTGCAACAGAAGGAGAAAATTTCCGGTGAAAGTTTTTCAGGAACTCTGAATGCTGTGAATTATTTTGAAAATAGAGTTTCTGAAAGATTGCTTTTGAAATTTGTAAAGCTTTTTGTAAAGAATTTCTGAAAGAGAAGAAAAGGAAGACACACAGAAGACATTACATAATTTTTGTATCTGTTTCGTCGGCAACGAGTGCATAATCCTATCTTCACTCACACAGTTGGATAACATTTTTTCACGACTGGAAAATTACATTAAATATTTTTTACGGTGTTGCTTTGTTGTTACTCATTTCGTTAAATCACTTGAAAACTATGCATCATAAGAGTATGTTTGTCTTGGAACTCGTTCAGGATTTCAAGGTAATCTTTATTCACCACGCCCCTCTAATCCGATGTCATGGATTAGAGGTGTTTATTGCGACGGTGTGCCTTTGATTTCATACAGTCATTGATGTGTAAGCCACTTTTACACTGTGAAAAGTTTTCCGAAATATTTCTGGAGAAAACTAAGCAGCCTAGCTGCCTTGAAATTTCCAGTAACTTGACTAATAAAAACCAGACGTCATTGCGTTTTCAGAAATACTGGAGGTAAAAGAAAAGCAGAGAAGCTTGAAGCGCGATTATTGAGTTACAAGTACAGCGACTTGTCGACTTGGCCATACTGCCAGGCGCAAGGGAACACTAGATGAGAAGGCCAAAAATGCATTACCCGAACCCCCAAAACATAAACTAAGTTTCTTCCAACACTTATGCCGATTTACTGAGTTTTTTATTTGCAAGTTAGAGATTAGAATCCCCCATTCATTGAGAATATTTCCCATTCTCGTCAAAATAGCGGCAGCAAACACTTGCCAGCATTAGACATTCTACGATAAGAGTCTTATCCATTCTGCACATGTGCGCAAATCACATAGGAACCGAAAACTGAAACCTTCCAATAAGGTAAAAGAAATTACTCGGTGCTTTTCGAGTATTACTGCCGATAACTACAAATACTGATACTTCTTTTAAACATTAAGGGATATATCAAGGAATTTTCTCAAATGTTTTAACAGTGTGGAATTTTGCCAATGATATCAGCACTTTATAATATTTACATTGTACTTTGCTTGGTTATTTTTCAACTTGAGCAAATTTTTATTGATTTGGTAAACATGTAAGGTAATTCTGAAAAATGCACCACAAATCTGTAGATATCGTTAATCACTTTATTATATCAGCGAGTAACATAGACTATCCCACTAAGTCAAACAAACATTTTGAAACATTTGTGACCTGTATTTTCAAATTATCTCCACAGGGTGAAAATGTAACAGGTATAAAATAGTTTTATTTTGCTTTAGCTTCAGATTATTTATTTCAGGTATTAGTATGGAATTGATAATTATTTCTATCCCTGACTATTATAGAAATCTAATGTGATAAACGAACCTTTTTGACGCTTTTTTACCCGTTCCCTAAAATATATGCAGCACAGTACTCAAATGAATTTTATGGACGATGTTCATACATTGTGATAGTGAGGACTTTTCCGTCCTCTGGAAACGTTGGAGTCTTGTAGCTAACAGACAACGTGTCCATTGGTTTTTTGGAAGCGTTTAATGTTGTGCAATGGACAAACAAAAGTGGCCACGATAAGTACACGTCTACTATAACTTGGCAGCGAGGTAAATACTACTATGCATGTACAGACAGGCACACAATCAAACGCTTGGACCTTAGTTTTTATATACATGAATCACTGCATATAGTAAGCAATGTTCCTGGTACGGATGTAGGAAACTGAGGTATTCTTTAGTATATAAATGTTTCCAACATACAACAATTACAATATTCCTTTTACAAATTGTTCTGTTAAAAACTCAGCCACTTGCCGTTTCAGGTCACATCTGTTGAGTATCGGCTAATTTGTATGCACCTCTGATATTTACAACTTTAGGACCAGCTTTCTTTCTCTTTACATCACCCATTATATACCAAATTGTAGGCCTACCATTTAGGTGACCACTTTAGTTGGAATTTCCTAAAATTGTCATTTTTATCAATTGTAGGTGTTGAATTTAGATGTTACCTTTATGACACGGCGCTGGGGACTAGTCCAACATCTTATGTAATCTGATGTTACTAAGAAGGCAAATCGTCGTATTACATTAGACCAAGTGTATTAGAACTACGTTTGAATACGTCGTGGAAGCAGATGGGGGTGGTGAGGCAGGACTACTTTTGTGGCATGTTGCTTTGTATCAACATGCCTGCTCTAAGAGTGGCTCGGATACCACGTTAATGGTAGGTCCTGACCGTAGAAGCTAGGAGTTCAAGGAGAATGAAAACCACAGACCAATGCACCAATACGTACAGAATATTGGTTACATGTGAAAAGTTGACTTGAACCTTATATCAAAATGAAATTTTAATTCTAAAACTATTCATTCACCTACGAGGTTAACTCAAACTTGTTAGTCAGTAGTAAATTCTCTAAACATAGATATTAATAAAAATTCAGCAGGTCAATGTCTAGTACATAAAGACCTTCTTAACAAGATTCTTGGTGGTGTATCATCTTTGTTTCAACGTATATTAACGGCGTGAAAGACCGAGATAATTGTTATAATATGACGAGAATGGTAGATGACGTCATGTGGTGGAATTTATAAAAAACTGTTGGTGTTACCTGACTATTGTTTTTCTTGAATGTTTTTTAAAAAAAGAATATTGTATGTGTTCTGTTTTTCTTTTTTAGGTGTAGTTGACATTGTTAATCGGAGAAGGGAATTATTATTTTCTTATATATAGTAGCACCTTGGAATTTGGACATGAGAAAGGATATTTATGGATGCCATAAGATGGAGTATCAGATAATTCAACTGAGAAGAGGAAAAACTAATATTGGTAGGTATATCAGAGTATAAAATATGGTGAATGTCCTGAAGTGCTGTTTTTTTGTATTGGGGAACCACTTGTTGTTGAACCACTTGAAGAGAACCTTATTGCTCGATTATTATAGTTTATATATATACTTTAATAATAACCCTAGACTTGTCATAATCCTAGAAGTAGAAAAAGACAGTATTTACGCCTATTTTACGCCTGAAAGCGATACACGTAGTACAACATTATTTGGTTTTCTAATAGTCACTAGGAATTCAATATATATTCACTGAGGTGTTGAACACGCAGTAAAGAAACAATTAATACAAATATCCACACAAGCTTTTCTTCTTTTGCCATACAAAACTTAGAGTTCTTTATACAGTGTTAGAGAAAAGAAAGAAAATCGTTACTCTGTTCTCATTACCTACATTATTCCATCTCATTTGAAATGAAATTACATGAAGCAGCGATGTAAGAAGAATATGAGCATAAAGTTTGATGTCATTCTTCTATAGGGTCTTCTCCGCATAACCTCTATAGTCAAGGGCTGCTCTGCGCCCTTTTACTAGAGTGCCTACGCCCCTGATATGAGCACATGCAAGATTAATGACAGAACAGACTGTGCGCGTGGATGACGCAGGGGGTCGGGACTGCGAGAAAGGAAAGCACCACCACCACCACCTTTAGGCTGTTACTATCTCCAAAATAATCGATTCTTTCAACCCACGAACCTATTAACTAAAACTCACCCTCATCACGTCCGGTGGAAACCGTCCCCTCTCAACTTTTGGTGTTTCTCCTCCCGAAAATAGAGGATCACGCGATTAAGAGCTCGGGTGCAGGAGGTTAGATTCCACAGATGAGAGAAAGAGACAGAGAATGGGAACTCAATCATTCTGAATTGTGAAAGTGTTTCTGTGTTTCATTGGTTTTGTGACTAAAGCAGTCTGTTGTCAGAACTTGAACAAAATGAAAATGGAAACTATGTCGAGAATCCAGTGCATCACGTGAATTCCAGTTGTCTTGATGAAGATCTACAATCGGTTTAGATTTTGTTTCCTTATTAAGTAGTATAGAATACCTTTCAGGCTACTAATTTTTGCGGGTTATGTCAATTTAATCCAAAGCTAAGCTAAATATCTTTATAGACAAAGACACACTCAGAGTATGTAACACCTAATTAAATCTACACATCATTATACAATGTATTTTTACTCTTCTCTGAACTCATGGAGAATACCTAAAGTGTAGCCCGCATTTATCTTAGATCAGAAACATGACTATTAATAATAATTCAAAGGCTTTTATTATACGTAACAAGGCATTGCACGGTACATAATTCTTACTTATTACTAGCCAAAGTACCCGCCCGTTGGTGCGGGGTGAATAAAATAGGTTGGCGACACTACTACACTATTACTACTACTATTGCTACTCAAATACTACTACTACAACTGCTAATTCTACTGTTACTACTACTGCTGCTGCTTCTGGGTCATTCCAGCTCAAATCGCTTAAATTTCAAAAATCTTCCAGGGTAACCTTCTCAGATTTGAATGATTTTCTTTCCGCAAGTAGTATGGGTCAAGTTAGAAAGAAATGTAAAATATCACTTTTGCACTCCTTTCCATTCCAAAGAAATAATTATATAATGTCAAAGAAAAGTCGAAATTCCTATTTCCAATTTGTGACTGTCCTTTTAAATAATAGACTTCTAAAAACAAATGTATAATTTTTGTTGTTATTGTCCAAATGACGTGAAATTTTGGAATAAATATCTCAAAGACATACACTTTTCTCCTACAGCTTCAGAAGATGAATTCTATGGCCAGGTTTGATTACAGGATTTGTTAAATACACGAAAAATAATAATAATAAAAAAGGTTGTATTGCTAATTGATTATGCATTAATTAATTTAATGGTGTTGGCAATGAATGATACTAATAAAATTTCAGCTATTACATAAGAAGAGGTTCAGTGAGAACAATTTCAACATTGTTCCGATATTCCTTCTTTATTAAAAAAATATATATTTAAAATGTGTAAAAAAAATGTGCATAATTCGTCATAGTAGAACAACATTTAGTTTAGTGGTCGCAGACTGACGTTAGTACGTTCAGATTCAGATTTTTTTTTAACCTATCATCTAATTCTAATATCCTTTGTTGAATCAGTGAAGTCACATGTAAGACCAATGATCTCTATTTTAAAGCGATACTGGACTGATTGCTGCCATTGAAAATTTCATGAATATTTGAAGTCAGCGAGTGGAGAGGACACCTAATCTTTTGTCCATTTCCAGTTTAAACTCATATGAATAAAATTTTCGGTTCTAACTCAGATTTTTGCGCTTGATATAGCTATGGGTCCCTTTTCTTTGTTTATGTCTTAATTCTTTCAAAAAACGTACTATTAACAGTATCCTTTATTATATGCAGAGTATGGTATATTATTATGCGAATAACTCAGGAATTAAGACTTAAATAAATAAATATAAAAAGCGAGCCACACAGCAATAAGAAGTGTATAAACTGTGTTAGAACTGAAAATTTGGTCCACATTAGATTAGACTGGAAGTGGACAAACGAGTTTAAATATTTGCTCTGGCGTCTATCTTTCGACAAGCAGTCATTCCAGTATCGTTACGTAGAGCTCGTTGGGTTAGACTGCCTATTAGTTATTTCGTTAGACGTTGACTGTAAATAACTTTCATAGGTACGTTAACTGTATACAACGTTAACTGTACGGTTTCACACAACATATGCCTTTCAGCATAACGTAGATGGTTCTATGACACTACAGGCATGTACTGTATACGCCATAATTGCCACAAACTGAATAGAGACAAAAGAAGAACGTTCTATGTGCCATTCTAAGTAATCTTTGGGTTCAACTGCCATACAACAGTTTACTGTTTGAATTACTATGCCTGTTGAAACACAACATTGTATTTACGATTATCGCAGGTCAGAGATACAGCAATATGATATTAGATAGTAAAAGATTAAGTTTTATTCAACCCTTGCTACACCAATACTTATATTAGTAGGCAAAATACAGACTACCCACTCCAACTGACTCTTTCATGTAATCATTGAGCTGCTGAAAGTGTTCTATGTGTTGCTCAGGAAGAAAAGGCAACATGGTTGACAGATCTTTCTTTTTCCCAGCAGACTAACGGGGCTGGACTTTCAGATGTAGTAAAGCTAGTATATTAACCATAGATTTTTCTCTTTCGAGAACATTGAATAACTTCTAATGTTCTCTGTCATTGTAACTAGTTTTAATAGCTACTTGTGATGGATGCATATGGCACAGTTTGAATATCGTGCATTTGGAAATGTTGCATTTCTTCCATGCCAACAGTGTATCAACAGCTTCCTTAAATCAAAGAGATCATTGGAAGTTATTGGAATTACATGAAATGGTTTAGCTGACTCAACCATGTTCTGTAACTCTTGATAACCTGCGTTTCTTTATGACGGCGAAATTTGTCGTATAACATCACGTAGACCCTGCTCAAAGCGCTAATAGCACTTGTTGGTCAGTCCCATGAAGGATCGACGCTAAACACCTAAAAGGGGTGGTGACAGAAGGTTCCCTGACAGGAAAATCAGGAATTCCGGTTCGTGGTACGTGCCTTCCACTGCTCCTACCTGCAGTCCTGCACCGAAGAGAATTCTTCCAGCTCCCGTGAACTGCGTGTAGCGATTATTCCGTCAAACACCAAGGAAATCCCGTTGAGGATATGAGCGCTGCTCCCGTTGAAGGCAAAGGGCGTTGATCCCTTAGACTGCTGCGATGGGGGAGCCTGATCTTGAGAGGACACAACCTCCCAAGGGAGACCGACTTCCCATTTAACATCGCAAAGGGAGATGCAACTTCAGTTCGTATCCTCCGGCGGAGGGGAGTACGCTACTTTTGAAGGACCTCTCATCGCCTGTCTCCTACGAAAAGAGACTAAGCTGTTCCAGAACCTCTCAGACCAATAAAGGTAATGGGCATTAATTCAAAAGAGACCAACAGTTCAGCAGTTGGTGTATATTTATTCATGCTTTGCCAAAAACAATCAATTCTAAAACTGCAGAACATGCTCGTTCAGGTTATGCAACTAGGTACAATATACTATAGCACATACTGGCATTTAACACTTAATAGTTGATAGATTGTACGCACTTAATGTTCAAAATGTGTTTGGTGATTATTAGTTCTTTGTGACAGTTTAATTTAGATGAAAAGATTAATTGAAATATTTTAGAAAACAATATTGGCAAGTGAACGATGCCGCGCGCCATCTCCGGGGCACGCCGATAGTAACTACAACACACGATACTAAGGCTTGACCCGGTAGTCGTGACAATCACAACTTAAGGAACTATGGCCACTGATTGTGTATTATCTAGGCCCTTGGAACATCAGGGGACAGACTCTTAGACCAGTGCTCCCTGGTGGTGATTGTTGTCACCTCTTCCTGATTGTTTTGACACTTGGAACAAGGGTGCGTGGGAACATGTGAGTGGGTCAATCGAACATGCATGTTTACAACCTTTTTTCTTAAAATAATAGCACTTGAAACATTTGACATTCCCACTCTTTAATTATTATGACTTTACCCAAGATCTTTCTCTAGTAGCATGTGATTTAAGGTTAATATAAAGCAACGATCTCCAACAAAAGATGGCAGTACTACCTCCGTATATGTCTAATGTATTTTTATCGTTGTAAGAAATTTCAATGCTGCTTCTGCAAATTGAAGCCTAGAGAGTTCAAACTTTTTGCCGACGTTTAATTTTCTTTTTTGTTTATTGTTAAAAGAGCTTCATTGTTGACATTCACAACAACAATTAAGCGATTTCAGCAATGAAGAAAAATGAAAATAAAAAATCGGCATTGATCGAACTTATGAACTTTCTTCCCTGAAAGTTAGAACTCTCTAGGCTTGAATTTTGTAGGAACAGCATTGAAATTTCGCGCAACGATAAAAAAAAATAGACATATACGGAGGTAGTGCTACCATCTTCTGTTGGAGATCGTTGCTTTACATTAACCTTAATAGAATTCTATAAGGTTTAATAAAATCTTCAAAACAATTTTAAAGAAGTGTCATCTGAGCAGCTTTTGTTAGATGAAAGGAATTCCAAAACTATTAAATAGGTTCAACAACATATTATGATAAGGTTTTATTTCATGGATTGAAATTTTGGCCTAAGTTTACCTGATCGGGTGTAATTATAACCCAAATATAAATTATCCTTTAGAAACTTAAGTTTATTTTATCTAGATAAACAGGAAGAAAAGAAAGTAAATAAATAAATATATAAAGTGTAGCCCGCATTTATCTTGGATTAGGTAATCAAGAGATGTAGTTATTTTGATTAGTAATCTTCCCCGGACCACTAACAACCCAGATTAAATAAGTTTTCGTTTCATAATAAATAGAAACAAATCTCGGTGTAAATAAATAATAGAACAAAGCGTCAAAATAATAAATCGTAGCTAATTTTAACAGGAATCCAAATTTCAAACAATTTACTTAAAACAATGAAACAAATTGCTATTATTCATTATTTATTGCTCAAGTACGTTTGTTGATTTATTGCTTTTATCAGTAGTTCAATGGAGACAATAAATTAGAAGTTACGAAGAATAAAAATAATTGATTTAATTTGATTTTGATAAGACGATTTTTTTTATACTTAACCTATTTTTAACCTAAGAAATCTTTCGTATTAAAAGTTATCTTTCATTGACAAATGAAAGAGAACAATAAAGGTAGATTACTTCCTTCTGTGAAATCAGGAAGTGACAATCCTTTGATTAAAATGATAAGATATTTATAAACCACGCAGCAGTGTTGCCAGAAATTGAAACCCTTCTGATAGTTAGAAATTTTTCTTTCCAGCTCCATTTTAAATTGAATGTTATTTTTCTTATACCGTTTGTCCCTGAAATAATGGGACAAATTTCGGGAGGTAATTATTCAGATCAAAATAAAAAATTCGAAATACGGCTAGTTTCGGAGCTACAGGCGCTCAAAACTGGGAGTCATACCTCGACAAGGGTACTACTTCAATCGTGAGTGGCTAAATCGACACAGCTTACGTCATTTCTAACGGTAGCTCCGGAACTACGTGTTTCAAAATTTCTTCAAAGAACTATTTTCTTGTTTTGATTTGAATAATCATCTCGCGAAGTTTGTCCGCTCAAAAATATATGGCAGAGCTTCAGGGATATGTTCCTTGAAGATGTAGACAAGAAAAATATTTATATGAACCGGAAAATGTTTGTTACCGAGTTACAGTTTGCGAATCATGTTAACCGGAATTTCTTATCTTTCGCAGGTGGTTTTCTTCAGCACAAGAGACTGTTTGACACAACGTGGTGGTGTGGGTTGGACGTTAAGGACACCATGTACTCAAATAAGGAGCTAGCAGAGCTGATGTGCTGTTTGACAAATGAAATACAGGAGCGTCGTTTTTAGCAAGTAAGGTTCCCAGGCTAATAATGTCCAAATTGCAGAACATTTAAAAGTATGCATCGTGGCCTGTACGAACGTGGGACGTTTTACGTCGCTTGCTGTTGAAAGAGGACGATCACAATGTACATCCTCTGAGAAAGAGGTGCAGATTCTGGATATCGTGACTAACGCTTCTGCAACAGCATACGACGTTAAATAGTGCAAGTGGATGAGCATCATTTGACTGCGTGGAGAGCGTTACTAGACACAACAACCATATCCGTACCATGATCAATGTGTACACTGTACAGGCCTCGTCTCCAGCCGTAATACTTTGCCAGTGGTTCTTGCAGCAAGCACAGTTCACAAGAGATAGAATCGATAGTTTTCACAATGAGCATGTATGAGTACCCCTTCCTCCACTGCAATTATTCCCTCACATAACCAACACTAGTTCTCCCTCAAGATTTGGGTCAGCATTCTTGGTGAAATGTTATTGAGTTCTCGTGTACTTCCAAACAAACTTACGATGCGGGCATACACAATTTGTGGTGTACATCATTCTTATTTCTTGGAGGACTTTCCACTGATCATTTGTGGACAAGTACACTTCATACATGCTCCCTCATACATTAGTGGTACTGCCTTCACATACTTGAATCCATAGTTCTCTCGTCGACAGCTTTGCTAACTTTGGGCGCCTTTAGCTCCGAAACTACAAAATTTCCAGTGTTTGGACAGTCAACTGAAGCATGTTAATTGGCTAAAAAGGTCTTGACCGCTATCCTCACTTTCTCTGTTCACCGGAGAGTATTCGCCGAGTGTCCTCTGCAACATCTGAAAGACTTACGTCAAAGCTATCTGTATGACCCATCATAAATATATAATAATTAATTAAACAAGTAATTAAATTACAATTTTTAGCTTTACAAAGACACACGATCGATTCTCTCAGAAAGCAACTGTCTTCCAACAACCGTATCAAGCTGCCATAGCTCAGTCTGCACAGCTTTGTCTTGCATTCGCGAGGTTCTGGATTTGATATCAGTGACCGACAATCCTGAGCGAGGTTCTTCAGAGTTTTCCCTCAGTCACACCACGCAAATCCCGGGATGGTACCTCAACGTAGGCCCTGGCCGAATCCTTTCTTCTACCTCCTCCGGACCTGAGCCGCAGATTCTTAAGAGACATAATAAATTCAACCCAAATCCAGCAACCGTGTTTTCTAAACCTGTTTTGATCAATGTTTAAATGTATGAACATGTCATTTCCTTTTGTGACAGCAATTTTGGGATTGCCCTGTATATAAATCAATATCTTTATATAGTAATTGCAGGGCTTTATTCATGAACATGCTTTCCCGTACGGCTACTTGGCAAGGTCAGAACTTTTTTTTATCCGTGGTTTTAAAGAGATTTCCCCTGTTGGGGAATCGTAAACGAGTTTCATTATTCTCATTTCACATACGTATCCACTTGACCAGCCTCCAATCCGACACCTTGACGTCATTGCTCTCTGTGTAACGTCCCTTGCACCGATACCCCCTGGGCTATCAACACAGCACACCTGGATCTCTAGTCGACTCGTAAACCACGATCCGCCACTAACGCTATTAAAATCTTTTACGAATCGCATGACTGTGTGGTCGGTTTTTTACCTTTTTTTTCCTAATCCCGTGACAGGTAGCCAAGTTCAATTCTCCACGTCATTCAACAGCGTAGCAGAAAGTCATAAACAGTGGAGTAGTAGGTTACGTACGAGCGATATGTTTCAGGTTTGTTCAGTTCCTATTCGCTACACTCTCGTACGTACAAATACTACAATACCTTGTACGAGAAGGTGATTGATTCTCTGAGTGAGATATTATTATTTCATAGGAATTTTAATCCGTATGAAGAGAACTGTTATTAAAACATGTCAAAAACTTGTTCTTGACATAAATTGACAAGATTCTTGACATAAATTGACAAGACAACAAACAATTCTTGATATTGAAATAAATTTTCGGGATATGCAGTTTATTTAATTATTTAGTTTTTTTTAAAAAAATAATGGCTACATATGTTTTTTTTAAAATACACTAATGTCTTTGAAAGCATGTTTTAGAAAGAATCAGCCATGCACATGGTAAAGCAGGGTTTCCCAACCTGTAGTCCGCTGACGCTTGAGGATCCACGAACCAAATTATTTTGTTAAAAACTATTTTACCTCTTTTTTTTTCATGTACACTAAATCCTCGTTTATCCGGAACGATTTTCCAAAGATAATAAAGTAATTTTTCGCCAATAATTCAAAATAGTTGTTCATCATATACCAGTGACTGAGTCCAATTAATTTTTTGCAGTATAAATATGCAGTGTTATCTTGAATTTATTAAAATAAATTTAATATTTTGTCAAATAAACCATTTTTTTAGTGTATTTTTGTATTTGTAGGCGCTTATAAGATGAAAAAATAGTAAATCTGCTTTATTTATTTGACCCTTTATCCGGAAGAGCTCTGGTCCCATCAAGTCTGGATAAACGAAGTTTTAGTGTAATATAAACACTCCAAAATAATAAACGGCATTTTCCTTTATTAAAATGACGTGCAGTATATTGCTATAACTATCCGTATTCTTTCGTTACTATGTTTATAATGTGTGGCTTACCTTGTATACTTACCAATAATATAATTATTGTGTGATATTGTTGACCCTTCACGATGTGTGGCGTGATATAACAAGGGCGGCTAGGGCTGCTCACGAGATTAGAGATATCTCTGTTGTCTCATTTTCGAAAACGAGACGAGACACGAGTCGAAATTAACAAATCTTTAAGAGATGAGACACAAAATGCGACGATACAGTTTCAAGTCTCCTCTGGTCTCGTCTCTTGGGCAACAACATTTTGGCTTGAGTTAATATTGCCTAAAAACATAAATGAATTTAAAAAGTAATATAAACAAGAACACACGCATACACGAGAGAGAGTGAGAGAGAGAGAGAGAGAGAGAGAGGGGCAGAGAAAGAGAGAGAGAGTGTCCCATTTTAAAGCTCTAGTACTCTATTTTCGTTCTGATATGAAACAAGTGTATTAAGTACGTTTACTATTTTCTTAAAACGTAAGTATCACGTCGAATCTGGCTGACTTTATGGATCTTTGTTTATGAATTCCAGTCAAAATGTGTCCCCTGTGGATGAGTGGTAACGCTCGCTGCCTTGTAATCAAGGAGTTCCGGGTTCGATTCCTGGTGGGGACATAAGTGGTTCGGAGCCCACGTTAAACTGTAGGTTCCGTCCTTAGGACGTTTTCTTCATCCGATGGAAGGTAATGGGAAACAACCATAGGTTCACCATGCCAATTGTCCTGTCACTTCAAAATGGAGCTTAGTCTTGTAAGAGATTAGACAATAAATCAAATCAAACGAAAGCCATAAAGCAACAACACACGATACTGAAAATAAAAAGGAAAAGAATCTATTTGTAGCAATATTTTTAGTATGTCAGAATGTAGCCAAGGATTAGTATATCTTTTTATGTTAATGTCGCGTTGTTTGGTCAAACCATCTATCTAGTTGCTATGTAATTTAGTACACAGGAAAATTTTAAAATGCTCTTTTAAACCATTTAAACTATTAAACTGAATAAGAATAAAATGATTTTGGAAAATCTTAGCAAATTAACAAACAAAGTGATTGAACTAAACGAATTTGAACAGTGGTTGGTATAGCCGCATTCGTGGAAATTCCTGTAAAGTGACTCGAGTTTTGCAATGTTTAGAATTGACTTGGAGAGCATCAGAGAGGGTATGCAGTTCTATTATATTTGAATGGGCTTAGCGAGTGAAGTCATGTAGTTCAAAAATTAGATCCGCAAATTCAATCTCCGTCGTATTGGGAAAGGTGAACAACCGGGATGAATTTACTATAATCTCAGCTGTACAAGAACGCGCCTGAATTGAACGCTGTCTAGCGTAGCCCCCTTGTCAAGGGATTTAAGGCACATTGTTATTGTACCTTTGATCCTCATGTACACGTTTCCGAATCCACAAACCCCGAGATTTCTTTTTTCAGCTACGTCGGAACATCCAATTATTCTTGTCTACGACTTGGCAAATGATATACACATTCAATATAATACATATGATTGTAGCATATTCTGCCTTCCTTGTATAGTCTTCACTTTCACGAGGCACAATATCTATCAACTGCTCTACTTGTAACTCCACACACAGATTTTCTTTTTACCTAACATCAATCTCGCGAATGAATCTTTGGTGATTAGGCTAATGTCATTTTTTCCTCTTCTGTTACGAGAATGAAGAATATAGTTCCAGTAAACA
>JAGDQP010033016.1:0-10711 GCA_022664845.1 Lepisma saccharinum
AAATGTCACCATTTTGACCGTAGAGCGTTCAGGAGTTCCTGAGGTTCGCAACCAGCGGCCTACCATCTTGACTTGCGGTTTACAAGGGTTTTCTCTTACTCACACAAGGTAAATGCCGGGATGATATCTTTGACTTAGTCTCTGGCCGATTCCTTCCCGCATTATATTTTCGTTACCTTATTCCGTCCTGAGTCATACATGCCTAAAGGTAATAAATAAATTGAAATTCAAACTGTTACCATTTTCTGATTATTGTAAACACCACTTGAAATGAATCTTGTTACGTCAGTTCTTTACTGATTTAAACTTCTTTAAGATACTTTATCTTTACTGATAGTAAGATATGGAATTAAGTTGAATTTTTATTTAAAGCCTTTAAGCAACTTTGGTTCAGGCAGAATTGATGATGATTGAATTGGTAGAAGGAAGAAAGTGGGAGGAAACGGAAGAACCCTGAGAAAACTCATGCACACGGTGTTTGTCCACCACAAAGCCCATTGACACGACCGGGGATCAAACCAAGGAACCCACGCACCAAAGGTGAGCGCTCTACCACTGATTGATAAATTTCTATTGACTGATTTGGTAACCAAGAGTGTTTATGTATTCTCGTGTGCATGCGTGCGGGGTTTCGGGGTGGGTGAATGATCTTGTGTAAAGAACATCGAGTTCAGAGAGAATAGAGACACGTGCTTTCGCTTACGTCACCAACAGACTAGAGAAATTACGAGGAGGTAAAAAGAAAGTTTAGTGATTGCTATGCAAATTGTGAACAGTTAACAGTAACTGTTCCTACGCTTACAATTAATCTTTTTCAGTAACTGTGATTAAATTAAATGCAAGATCATTACACAGCAACTACAGAAGATAAAACGAAACTCAGAAGAGAAGAAAAAAGGAAAATAAAAATAAAAGAGGAAAAGATAGTGAGGAAGAAACCAGGAATCAAGACAAAGAAGAAGGAAAAAGGACATTAAGAAAATTGATGCTGTAAATCCTGGAGGAACTAAAACAACCCAATAAGAGTTTCCAGTCTTGTTCCAGTGAATGTTTTACCTACTCCCTCGGGTCCTGGCTCAGCATCCTTTGATCTGATTCCATTTCTCGGCATCTAACTGCTCTCTCAGGTCCCAATTACCCGGCATGCATCGCACGCCCCGCCGCCAACCAGTAGCGCCACCACCACCATCTTCTAATGACAACGAGGAGAAATCTAGAATTTTGTATGTGCGTGTTGGTAGTGGTGGTATAGTAGTTGTACCTCTCGGGGGTGGTGGGGGGTATTGGGGGTGGTGAAAAGGTTTGTTGGAGCGAAGAAGAATTGAGTCAAGAACACTGTACAGTTAGTGTTAACTACAACTGCACGTCGAATGTGGGGAAAGAATGGACAGTGTGGGTGTAACAAAAAGAGGGGAGCTTGGGGAAGGAGTAATAGAAACGGAAGACGCAAGAATGGTGTGCGAAAAGAGGAAATGAAAGAGGAGCACGTAAAAAGATACTAAAAGAGTCTTGAGTACAAGAATAAAAAGGATGTGTGATTCTTTTTAAATAATCTTAAGAATTTTTGGAGAGGATACAAAACGTTAGACATATTTTATATTAGCTCATAACTCTCCATGAGAAAACTGTATCAGCAATACTTATACACTAAAACTCCTCGTGGGTTAGTGACGA
Source organism: Lepisma saccharinum (assembly GCA_022664845.1). NCBI lineage: Eukaryota > Metazoa > Arthropoda > Insecta > Zygentoma > Lepismatidae > Lepisma > Lepisma saccharinum. The sequence goes on from JAGDQP010033016.1 coordinate 1,675, forward strand.
ATGTCGCTGATTTTGGACCAGTATTGGGAAGGTGACGCAGGGAGAGCGTTATTTGTGGGGTGCGAAAGATGGGGGGGAGGCAATCCTTGGGACCAAGCTTATTTGTTTATCTGTAGGAAGGGAAAACTTTTTTCACAAAATATTTACAAAGCAAATCGTTTGTACGTACGTGCATATTGTATCACACAATATTAAACTGGGAAGTTTTGTTCTACGGACATTCTTCAGGTACAACTGATTTTCTCTAAGTACTGACTGCATCCGTGCTGTCCAATGAGCTCTATGGATCTACTTGAGAATGCAAGAGTGCTCGATACATGCCTGAAGTTAAACACCAGAGCAAAACAGTTGAACTCGAACGTCGACTTTCAGTCTATACCAATATAGACCAAATTTTCAGTTCTGTTTTCCACGCTTTTAATTTCTATGTGATCAGTTTTCTATTAATCCTTGAATTACAAGCAGCGACGGAACCAGGTTAAAATGTGGGGGCTGCAATATTTATTTTTGAAAAAAGTCGGAGACTGACATAACTTTATGACATGTATAAAAATAAAGAATGCTGATAAAGCTAAGGGCGACAAGGCTAGATCCTTGTAGCCCCCTCCCTGTTGCACAATATAATTACTTAAGCATGAAGAACGCAGAGAATTTATGACCAGTAGATGCGGGTGTGCTTTGTTATTAATTTTTTCTCTACCTCTTTCGATGACAAATAACATTTTGGACGCAGATTCATATTCCACTCAGGAGATAGTCCGAGAAATACTGTCCAGGGTTCCCTCAGTTGTACAACAAAAACCCGGAATAATATTTAGGTTCAAGGTTCTGATCTCTGCTCTTCGGTTTACTTTCTCCTTGATGATTCCGTTGTTAAGACCACCCACATAGCAAAATGACGTCCCAGGGATATCTGATGGATCTCCTGGCAGGATATCGGGACGTCCGTAGGACGTCCTGTTTAAGTCCCGTTTACATCCATGGGACGTATAGTTATAATTAATCCTTCGTATAACTATACGAAAGCATATCCTTCGTATAGTTATAATTAATTAAATAATAATAATAGTAAGGTCGATTTAATTTATAGAAATTCCAGGTAGGTAATCCCGCACGGCTTCCCGGGGGACATCCAGGGGACCTCCACACGGGATGAACTGTTTGTATTTCCCACAGAGTTATCCCACGGACGTCCTTAGGACATCGCTATGGGAGCAGGACCATTCTGACAGTAATGGGATCTAAACGGGACGTCCCAGGGACGTACTCTGCTATGTGGGCAGTTACCTCTCAGCTGTATGATAAGGTCTATGGCTCACGGATCTCGGCGCAGTAACAACAATCGTTTCCATTGGAATCTATCCTGAGCAACATCAATCCAGTTTTTATCATGAACATCTACTTTTCGTAGATCCCTTCTAGTATTCTCATTCCAACAACATATTGGTCTTCCCAACGGTCTCTTTCCCACAACCTTACCAACCACGATGGAAGATAATATTCGTTGCCTCCCCTATCCGAGCTACATGGCCTACTCATCATAATCACCAATATTTCATTATTCTAATAATATCGGGCGAATCATAGAGTTCGTGGAGTTCTTCAGTATGCAGTCTCCTCCATTCCCCGGTCGTTGCGTTCAGTTTTGGCTCGTACATCTTTTTCAAAAACTTATTTTCAAGCGCAGGGGATTTATGTTCAACTGCCAGGGTCGTATTCCAACTTTCGCAACAGTATAGTATTATCGGTAAAATAACCGTTCTGTATATTTTCAAATTCAGCTTTCTTGATATTAATCGCGAGGTTAGGAGTTTCTGGACTGAATCAAAATATGAGTTTCCAGATGTAAAGCGACTTTTTATTTCTTCCGTGACCTCGTTCTAAACTACATTATATGTCTGCACATTCCACTACTGTATGGAATCCCCATCAAAAAGCAGTTTTACAACATTTACAACGTTCATATGATTTTCTCTAGTTTGTTATGTTCAAGACCTCTGCACTCCATGAGCAAAATTCTACCAATGCTGGTGGCCGTTGTTCGGATTTAAAGCTTGCTAAACGGCCGCGTTCACCAAGTCGACCCTTGGCCAACATTTGAATGGCAACAAGACGTCGGCGCCGACGTGGCGGACTATAGAAAGTGGACCAATGTTGGGCCAAGGATAGCAGAGGTGGTGTAACATCATACTGAAAGCTGTTGATGAACTTACGGTCAGAACCAAGACACGAATGCGGCAGATATTATAATGATTGATGTGAAACCATCTTTTTACCTACGCTGTCTTTTCCTAACCTGTCTTTCCAGGACCGCAGTGGAATAGGTACTGTGCATTCGAATCCTGCTGCTGACTGTCCTGACAGATTTTCCCGTTTCCACCAGTTTCACCATATGAACGTCAAGATGGTACCTTAACTAAGGCAGCGACCGCTACTCTCCCATATTTTATCTCCCTGTGTGATCCAAAGATGGCTAAAGCACTTTAATATTTCTAAAATATCCTAACTCTGTATTTTATTATAGCAGAAACAAGTCATTTTTCTCCCTAACTTGACGTTATGTCATCAGGAGATAAATATTCCCGGAGATCGTGTTTATCATTCAAAGAACTGACCACGTATTCTACGTAGCGAGAATTATCTGAAAGGTAAATACAGTACAGTCCCGTTTAACTGAATTTCCAGATTAACCTAGGGCGCCTAGACGTATAAATCTGGCCCTGTTGCGAGCCCCTTGTTAAATTATGTGGAAAACACCCCTGCCCTGAATCAAATGACGCCATTAACTTCATTTCTCCAGAAAACCCCAACAACATATGAAACTGAAGATATGTTTTAGGAACGTCTCAATGTCCTATTTGTGTTTCAGGAAATTGAGTCTCAGGCAGATCTCTCGGTAACGTAAATTTAAGGTTAACAACATTTCCTAGGTTTCAAATAAGTATCAGAGACATTCTTCTGCAACATTGCCATCAACTCTTCCGTCAGTGGTACGAATCAAATAGGGAATTCGATGAATCGTAGTTGTTTACACGCAAGCATTCAGATGTAAAAAAAATAATTTCATAACCAAGCGTCGTAGGCTATATTAATCTAGCAAGATTCGTATAAATTCGTTTTTCAGTCCCTGACATCCAAAAGGGAGGGAGTAAATGGTAATTAATGAATGAGGTCTGATGTGAGGAGCATAGCAGAAGAATTATTGTGACCACTTGTTTCAGAGCCGTCGTGACGTAGCTAGTAAAGTACCATAGAATACAGTTCATCAATATATATAATAAACTTTTTTATTGTCTACAAATATTTAATACGACAAAAAATATTGGGCGTGCCTACACAAAGCCTTAGGATATTATATTTGGGAAAGACATTGTCCTAAAATATGAAGAGACAATTTATATGTATCAAAATCACAAGGTGACCTACAACTTAAAAATATGGAACTGCAGACCGAAGCACTGTTATTACATGGACCTATTGATATTTTGTGTAACCACCCATCTTTCTTTGCCAGCTTTACTATAATGTTAATTTTTAAGCAAATCCAATTAAACCATCCTAATTTACATTAATCCGTGGAAGCAAAGAACTCCTATGCTGAATAATGTGATTCTTGAAAGAGTAAACTCGTTATCAGAAGATATACAAATGGAAAACTTTACAGTCAAACAAATTTACCTTCATTATGTTAAACAAATGAAACAAGAAATAAAGATACAATATAAAAGTCAGCACATTCAATGGAACAATGTGTGGAGGAATTTACATACATATGCTATCATTTGGCACAAAAGTTCACCAAATTCGGTATGATATAGTAGCAACAGCAGACAAATTATATATATTACAAATTAGTGATTCGAATCTATGTATTAAATGTGATGCAATTGACAATGTAAAGCGTAGAATTACTCAATGTAATAATAATCTCAAATGGGCTAATTATCAGACAATAATGGCAGGAGTTCTAAGAACTTCTAGAAATAATGTTACTTTGGAAGAGTATGTACAATTTCCGCAATATCGATTATACCCAACAACCAAAAATAAATTTGCCAATTGGTTAACAATTCTAACGTTAAAATTTATATAATATAAACATGAAATTGTGTGACACGATATGTATTTCTCTTCCATGCTTTCAGCGTATAGGCAAAAATGTTTCGTTCCATTTCAGAAAATGATTTATTAACAAGATAATAGAAAGAAATCTTCTGATGTGAGAAATATATGAGATAATCTGTTAGCACAATCTCATATATATATTAGATGTAATTTTCATGATTGTATAAAGAGTGAAAATAAGTAATTAAAAAAAGTAAAGCGTGAGCTTACTATACGAGAGATTCTTGGTTCGAACCCTGGTCATGATAAAAGTTTTTTTTTAAATACTTTTTCTGTAGTACCTGTGCAAATGCTATGACAAGAAAGTGAATGGCTAAAGATCTCTAATCCATATTAGAGATTCCGCTTAAACATATTGAAGACAATGGTCTAAGTCCAACTATGGAAGTACTAGTATATCTACTTTTGACCAGTAGTGGTTGAATTTGTCACACATACTTACAATTTCACCTTAAGACCATAACCTAAATGAGACAAAGGCGAACCTTTTGCCGTCGCTGAAATACATCTGAAACATTGCAGAAAGAAACTGAAATGTTGATCTAGTATTACCAATGTTGCAGAGTTACCTGTATGAAACGTTTCTGAGACTGTCGTGTGCTGTTAAGTTAGGGAGTTGACTTACCTGGTCCCTCTCCCCCACTAACCGTTCATATAAGCATACGTGTGATCAAAATTCAAAATATCTTTCTCAATTAAGCAGTCCCATCTGCTCCTATTGGCTACTTCTATGAAGATTTAAATTCTTATCTTGTGGCAACAAATTAGCTCTCTTTCTCTCTCTCCTCTCTTTCTTTCTCTCTCCCCCTCTCGTTTCCTCTCTCTTTCTCTCTCTTAAGAACGCACACATTTATCCACATATACATGTAACTTCCAAAGCAATTAAGAATAATTCCATCACCTGTGCACTTACTTATAGATGGAAGATTTCCTCCCCAAAAATTAACCTTGTTGAAGAAAACTCACGTACTGCCTACTATTTTGGTGGTTCCTAACTTGGCATAAAATTTAGCTTTCTTATCCTCGAATATTTCCCTCTCCTTTTTCTCTTCATTTTCCTAGACTCGTTTATCTCTCTTCTCGCCCCTCTGATGAAAATTCTTCTCCAACTCCCTTTTTAAACTTAATCCTACAAGAGAGTCATTTACATGCAGGAGGTAGCTCTTGCGATATTCCTGAGACTTACGGGAAGTGAGCTAATTACTTTTGTTGTGGAACAAGAACAAATTCTTTCGCAGTTAGGAACTTCTTGTTAAATCCTTCCTGCTACTAAGAATACCACAATGTGTGGAATATTGCATAAAAGAACACGTACCCTATTCTTGCCTGTATATATTGCCCATTTTTATCCAGAAGTTGGATAACACATTAGGGGTGGGTACACGTGAAAAACTTAAAAAATACATGCAAGGCTACTACTCTGGGGTACTAAACAGAGCTGACAACTGGTCAGCTATGGTAACTCGGACGTAGGTGACGCTTCGACCAGGTGACCCGGTCTGAAACTTGACCTGACTGACTCAATATTGACCAGAATAACTCGATGACCCAAAATGACTCTGACTTAGCGACTCGATGACCCAATTGACCCGGTGACCCCCTTGATAATTTTGCACTATTATGAATAATGGATACGGGGTGTTAGAAAATTTAAATGTTTGCATCATACTTAATACTTTAAGCACAAAATTCTATTAGAATAGCCTTACCGAGGGAGGAGGATATTGACACACCTAATATATTTCTGTTCCTTCGAAGGATATGTGACTCTCTCCGTGTTATTACTATTGCTAGTAGGAGTCGTGTTTTTCGTGCTCTGGACTAACAAACCAGTCTGCGTCACCCCTTCAAAGAAACACTGTTCAAACTCAACAGTGTATGATAAGGATAGAATTAAAATCTTTGCTTTGACCTCCGGATCACTGTGTCGAAACCGGGTAACCATGTAGGTGAATCACTGACAATCTCCAACCTGTTTCAGTTCTGGTACTAAAATAACGGAAGTATTCAAATTTGGCCTCGGCCTTTGTTTCTAGTAAATTTGTGTGTATATTGCAACTTTTGCGATTCAAGAGCGCTTTCGTTTCGTTGATTTTCCTTGCTATGATAACTCGCGGACTGCTAACAGAGAAAAGATTTTTGATTTTCAAGTAACAGAGGAACATTAACTAATTTCTCTCCAAGAAATATATCAGTGGCAGGGAGATTCACTAAATACCTTAAGCACTGTTTGGTAAGTCGTATTTGTCCCGTTCACCCATGACTGATTGGTGTACAGTGTTCAAAGAAAGCCGACAAATCATCGAGTACGAACTACATGAGGCAAGGCGAGTAGCTGTTGTTAAGGACGCCACGATAGCGTGGGTTAATGATACCATACTGGGCAACAGGAGGATTATTGTAAGTAATCTAAGCTTTTCACTTAACCTTGGCGCTGGCAGTGTGTATAACCATCAACAACGGTAAGCTGCACTGCAGTAAAGTGTGTGCCAGATGAGAGCCTAAACATCTCTGCGATAAGTAGAAAACCACCAAGTTGCAAATTATGATGTTGTTACAAAGACACCAGTGAGAAGGAGACAACTTTCTCAGGCGTGTGGTAACTAGGAACGAGACATGGATTCTTCACCGTACGACACCAAGAAAATGTGCAAACATAGGGTGGAGACACCATGATGTACTCCTCCCAAGAAAATCAAGATCACGCCACACTCACTGAGACTACGGTATTTTGAAACATTATCTGTATTATTCTTGCGTATATGCTAGAAGATCATCAAATAATAAATACAACCTACTATACTTGTCTCCTCAAAAGACTCCCTTAAACCAGCACTGAGAAAGAAAGGATCAGGACTCCTCAACAGCGAGGTAGATATATCTTCTGCAAGACAACATTAGGCCCTTACAGCTAAGGTAACAATGAAGATGGAATTGATATTAGAAGCTGTACCATACTCATCTTACAACCCTGATATGTCTCCATATGACTACAGCCTGCTTAGCCCAGCAAGGAAACTTTTGGGAGGGGTAAAATTCAGATCAAAGGAAGAGATTAAAAGCGTCGTCCTGAGATGGTTTAAACAACAGAGGAAAGAATTGTAGAAAACTAGAATTCGGAAGGTCCGTGTGTATTTATGACAGTTGAGAGTATTTCGAAAGATAACTTACGTAAAATCAGTTGTATGTTAAATAAAAATCTTATTAAAGGCAACATTCCAAGTCACACTTAAGTGCGCTTCATACACCGATATACATGATTTGTTATCAGGATCTGAAAATTGATGGGTAAATATACTCCTGGAACCAATGATTGAGAAGGTATATTAGTAATTTGCAGATTTTAGAACCAAAGTGAAAGAATAATTGTTTTACGCATATTCATAATTCCTGTCCAGATGTGGAAATTGTGTCTTCATGCTGGGACTATACGGGGTGTCCCTGGAATAATGCTCCAAACTTCAACAGGTTATTATTTACTTCAAAACAGGAAGAAGGGCCCTTTGAAGCTAAATTCTAAATTATGCGTAATTTCGAAGCTACAGGTGAAGCATGGTCACAAATTACGTCATATATCGACCTATAGTAACGTAAGCGGTGTCGGCTTAGAAAATCACACTATAATCACAAGTAATAGCCGATCTATCCATATAAGCAATGTTTATGATTGAGAGAGTGCCACACAGACAGGTTTCTCAACGTAATATCTGAAAATGGTTTTATAGGGTAAGCATAGAAATCCCCTCTAAGCCATATTCACCAATCATAAACATAGGTTAAATAGATGTATTGGGTACTACTTCGAGTGTGATCTTCTAGGCAGACCAAACCTTGTTTATGAAGCCACCTGGTAAAAATCTATATTTTTTTTGTATAATTTGGACACACTTGAAGCAAATAGACCTGCTGGATATAAACGACGCCTTCGACTACATACAGAACATGGAGGTTGGGCAACAAGGAAACAGTGAGAAGCGAAATAGCGAGGTCGCCTCCATCATCAAGCCTCAGCAAGCCAACAGGGGCGACTCTAGTTCCTCTTGGCCAAAATATAGCTTGAGAGTTGACCTGGAAGAACACTTCAGAACACTACGCAAGCTGCTATACAAACGACACCTTACACAGCACTACAAGTCAAGAACGGAATACGAGACAGAAGCAAAGTATCCGACTGGTCACTAGTAAATTAAAAATGTATGGAGTGCATTTTATAGAGTAGTTAATGTATCGTAAATATCGGTAAAAAGAAAACTTGCTTTTTGTAGAAAGGAAGAAGTTATACAACTTGAAAAGTGAGAGTAGACAATTTACTGCCTGAACTCCAAACAGTAATTATGTTTATGCTCGCGAAATGTAGGAAATATTATAAAGACACTAGACAGGGAGCAATATTTTAGTTTTGAAACGCGATTTGCATTCCCTATTAGGAAAAATAGTAATATAACCTAACTTTGCATAACCCACCTTCACTCGCACGACAATATGTAAATGAATTTTGTAAAGCGTTGAAAATTATTCGAGTATAAATATCATTATTTTTGGAGTTCAGACAGAAAATTGTGTTCTACTCTCATGTTTTCAAGACTTATACTTCTTCCTTTCTGCAAAAAGCAAGTTTCTTTACTGATATTTGCTGACATTAACTACTCTATAAAATGCACTGCATACAGTTTTCATTTGTGAGTGCTCACTCGGATACTTCCCTTGTCAATGAGACTTCAGAAACCTGTCTTAGATTTGTTTCCATTCACCAAAGCACCACGCAAGTTCACCAAGCCACTCTGCAATTAGGTTGAGTTGAAGCAAGCCCCCGAACTTGTGGGTGCGGATGCAACAAGACCCACTGCTAATCTCATATAAGAGACCGAAGAACTTAAAACAGTACCTAACACAAGCAACCTTTACACAAAAT
>JAGDQP010033017.1:3549-19980 GCA_022664845.1 Lepisma saccharinum
TATCTCGGAAAATAATTGGTTACGAAATTAACGAGATAGGAAGTTTCCTTTAGGTTCCCTTGTATTTAAATAACATTCGCATTTGGCAGGGATCAGAGCAATTAACTAACACGTCAACTTCATCAATAACTTTAATATAACATTTACATTATCTCGCGCAATATTTTATATAAAAGTTAATAAAAAATGCTAAACCTCAACATGTATGAAGTGTTGCCTACCCTTCAGGCTTTCAGAACAAAATTTCGCAAATTGTGAAGTACTGTAACTCGTGTTCCGCTAAATTCCGAAACATAGTACTACAGGAGTGTTCATTTGAACACATCATCAATGCACTGTGGAAGTTTAATGATGATTTTCATGTCACACCGGAAACAGTTTCATTGTTAATAGTGTACCTAACTGGCTCTGCGCTGTCCGAAACCTCGTGTTTCCCCAACCCCGCACTACGGGGATTGTGAGGATTACACCCCTGTAATCCTACTGTGGGCAGACTTGGCCTTGAGTGGTGAGAATAAGGGATATTTTCACTGTTTGGAAGTATGGACTGACGTTAGTAGTGACAGAGCCACGTTCCATCGAAAGTTATGAAACAAAAATCCTCGTGGAACCTCCGCAGATGATATATTACGCATGAGTGCCTGACCATTCTTTGACAAGGTGTCAATTGTGATCCATCTTCCTGAAACCTTCATTTCCAGATGACTAACGCACATTCCACCGAAAGTAATTTGTAATCGTTGTTTTTGACAAACCCACACACGCAGCAGTCTGCCTAATGGTCAATCTGCAATAATTCGTAACAAGTTCGTGGATTAAAAAAAAAATCGTAGATAATTGTTACCAGATTGTTGGTCATCTTGAATCCCCATTCTTACCCTGCTGAATTCTAGTGCCCAGTTCTTAAGACTGGGAGAAAAACAGGCTTGTTCTAATGTTCTTCAAGTGTACCAACCATGTAAACATGGATTTGCGTGAGGTATTTTTTTCTAATACACGTTTTCAGTGGCTACTCTTGCCTTTATTTTGCCACTTTTTACACGTAATTTGCCCACACAGCAGTCTTTATTCGTCTGAAAGAGAACGTGTTGTCACAAAATTCAGTACTACAGCCTCCACCAGGGTTAAGAGGTACCCCTACTTCTTTTTAGATTCTTAAAAATACCGGGAAAATGAACAATACTGAAATTTTCAAAAAACAACCCCAAGGATACTCAATAGCAGACACCAAATGAACTAATTCAGATTTTGAAACGGCTTCATTTAACCGAAAATTGGAAAGCGAGTTAAAGTATGACGTAATAGCCCATTTGTCCACAGTTATCGTGGAAAACAAAACGTTGAAATCGTGTTTTAGTTAGTTAATCCAATAGTTATCCTTAAGTATTACTATTTTCAAAATATTATTATTATTCCTCTTCATTTGTACGTTAATTTAAAATATCTTTAAAAAATGGTGGGGCCTCTTTCACATACACATACACACAGAAAATATATGTTTGTGGCTAATAACTTTGAAAGTTAGGGTTGATTGACCTTCGAAAGTGAACATTTCAGCCGAAGGTTACAGTTTCTTCACTTAGAAGAAAGAAAGGGTACAATGGGGTATAGAAATCAAGGCAAACATGGATAGGGAGAGGGTAATTTTCTGTGAACATTTCCACGCAGCAGCTACGCAATTCACGTAAAGGTGCACCAAGGAGCGGTAGACATCAGAACAATGAGATACATTTTGATACGTTTAATAGAATAAGGCAAATCATTGTCGGTCAAAAAGAGCCTCAGAAACCACAAACCCACAGACTTAGTTCAGCATGAATAGGACTTAAGGAGTATTTGTAAAAACAGGCTGCTACGAGATAAAGAAATGCCTTAATCAAGTAAAAAATATAAAAGCTTTTCTTTAGAGTTTATTTTGACTAAAATTCCATCATCATTCGTTTCTTTTTTGTTTTGTTGAAATTTTTCATCCACTCCGTGGCTAAGTACAACGATTTAACAATTGAAGCATATCCAGCTGCATTGCTTCTGTGGCTAGTCAATCTTCGTTTCTTTATCTCTTGTAGTGCTAATAGTAGTAGTTGTGATTTTGTTTGATTTGGATTTAAGAATTTTTTATTTTGGTTCATCTGCAAATGCTACTGTTGTTGACAAACCTGGCGTATCAATTTCAAGAAGGCATGAGGATAAGGGGAATGACGTACTATGTTGGAAATCACAAGGACGTATTATTAAGCATTCTTTTGTCTGTAATTCGCTTCATTGCTTCTACTTTGAAAACCTCCCTTTCTATTCCCTCTTCTTTGAAGTCAAAAATTCCCGCTGTCTTTTAAAACGGAAGACAAACGATGAGTCAGAAATTCGAGCATTCGATTTCTGTCAGTCTTTCAAGTCGTTCCTCTTTAGTGATGCTTGATTTCATTTTTACAGTAAAAAAACAACATAAAAACAGTGTTTCCGTTCATAATTTAGCGAAGTTCCCTTCTTTCCTTTTTTTCTTCTTAAACTGAAGTAATTTTGCGCAGTGCTACGTAGCATCGTTGATTGTTGTCAAGACAAGGAATTCCCAATAAAATAGGCATTCTTTTTTGTGAATTGTGAAACCCCGACAAAAATTCGGATTTTCTTCTAATTTTGTTTTTGTCTGTCTGTCCGTAACGCCTCAGTGAAAGCAGATAGAGAGAAAGTTATATCACATTTGAAATCATTGACCTCGATTTATTGAAATCTTTGTTTACAGTAGTTTTATACTTTGTGCACTTTTGTAAAATTTGATATATGCCACGTAGATTTTAACTACCTTTTTCAGCTGTATTGTAGATATACTGATTCATAGCAATGTACAAATTGTCGCTACAAATTGGTACTTAATATAGCTGTCCTCTTTTGTTAATATGTAACAATCCGACAGTCTCGCGATGGAATTATTTAATGTAGCCGCATCATCCATGCGCGACCAGTGACATCTATTAGTATTGTTACGTACTACTCTGCTTGCTGAGTAAATAGCATTACTTCTCAGCTGCAACCAAGTTGTTTTATTGTGTAAGCTTATAGTGAGCTAAAACTAAGCTTTTATTAATCCCAAGTTTCATTAAATGTATAAACTCAGATTTTCTTTTAAAGAGTTGTATTATCTATTCAGTAGATATATTGACCTGAGATACGAATATTATCTAAATTATCATGTAAAGGTTCAGAAAAATCTTCTAGATACCAAGTCAGAACACAAGGTTCTTACAGCAAATGCTCCAGTAAACGCTACTGAGGGTTCGATGGAAATCGGACGGTTCGATCGAAATTGGATACAAATTTTCATGACATTTCTTACTTGGTGGGTAAAGTGTATCGAACTGTATATTTTCACATAAATTAGTATTTAAAATGAATAATTGAAAGCTAACAATGCTTCTGTTCTACATTTTTTAGATCTTAAATGAGAATTATCCATTTTTCTCCACCTTTTCTAGGTAAACTGCTCTCTAAAACATATTATCTAGGTCCACCTAATACACTTTAGATAAATTATTCAGCCAATCAAACATAGGTATAACTACCATTTATTCCCCCTCCCCTCGCAATACCCAAGGACGGAGGTCGATTCAGTCCATTGAGAGGCTAGAGTGAAGACCCCCCATTAGAAGTTTCGGACCCCACGCATTGCGGGGTGTTGTGCAATAGTATTTACGCCCCTGCAGTCAAACTTAAGCAAGTGGTCCATAATCATGTGCAACCTTGTACATGAAGGTTATCATTTGTTTTCCTATTTTATAAGTAATAATTATGTTCAATATATGCGACATATAAATTAACTAAATTTCTGACATAATTAGAATTGGGTGATAAAGCAACAACCGGCCATAAACCGAGCGGTTTCTGCCGATTAGAAAGAAGGGAAACAAAAACAAGAAAATAAAAGAACATGGTTGTTTTGATGGTAACAAAAGTTAATCATTTCGTCACCTTGGAACCAGAAGGTACTATGTCCACTGTTGCTACTTCTGAGAAAAAGCAGTTATAAAGTTTGAAGTTCCATTTAAAGTATGTATAAATTAATTTCATTTCTAACATTTCTACCCATTTGGAGGTCGTTTTGTGAGATATTATTTTTGGGATTGATGACTTCCAGTAGAAGGTCTTTCTTTGACTGCAGTGTTTATACCTTTTGCCAAACAGTGTATATAGTACCTTCTGGTTCCAAGGTGACGATTTGTCTGTGATCTAATAGTGCTAATTGATCATTAATTACGAATTTAAATCGAAAATAATAATATTTAAACGGTGGTAAATAATGTTTAAGGTGAATACATGACAATGCTTGTGATTATCCAAGAAAAGACAATGTAGATTCTAAGTTGATAGTTCGTGGAGAATCTAGTATATTAATCTAGCAACAGGTAACATTTTTTAAATTGTAATAAGTAATTAGTGAGGAGAAAAATAGCAAAACCATTCTCTGTCAAACATGTTACGTATTCAACAAATCGAATACATGACCTAGAGGATATATTTCCAGCACATAACAAAGTGTACAACGGCATTTTATATTTCTTTATTATTTTCTGTTGCAGATGAAGACTTAGCAGATCCATATCCACAAGGAGATAGAACCTTTTGCCTTTCCCCATCTAAAGTGGCTTTAGCGTTTGGAGCTTTGGGAGCAATATTTATTTGTGCAGTTGCAGTGGCATTGTATATGTTTATGAAAGGACGCCATCATAAGCCTCGAGGAGCGCACCATTTAATGGCACCAAGATATTGGCCTTATGTAAGGGTACTTCATTAAAAAACGAAAAACAAAGAGAAAATAGACACTGATATTACAGGCTATTATTATTTTAGTGCAATGGTGCTTATATATTATTGAAACAAATGTACCTGATTTTTTCCTCTATAGAAGTTTTCTTATATAGTATTTATTATCTAAAGGGAATAGGTAATATGTTTGGGTTTACTGTGGCGACTTGGGATGCATTTTTATTGGGCTAAGTGTTACTTGGGAACAGTTTTCAACGAGATTCCTGTATTTAGGATGGGATTTAGTAGACTATTTACTAACTTATTGTTAGAACACTATTGCTATTATGTCTCTGTATGTATGCATTGAGTATGTGCATCCATGTGTGAGAGCGAACTAATGAAGAAAAGAGGTGGCCTAATGTTAAAAAAACTATTTCCTAACAAAATAAAAACATCGTTAGGTATTTGATTAAGCCGGAAACTTTGTAAAACTGAAAATGTCAGCTGCAAAGATTTACGGGTCATTTCTTCAACAAACTACACAAATTCTTTACTTGTAGAATGAAAAACTCAATGTTCATATCTCTTGGCAATACAAATTCCTTTTATGTGCCTCAAACTGTTACTTGAGCAAGATTGAAGTATAATATTCCTATAGTGTCGTTTAGCTTACTTGTTAGGTTAGGATAGGATTTGTACCAAATATTATAACATTCTAACCTAATGCTAAGATTATACATATTGCACGTGTATCATTGGAGATGTTTCCACAAGTGTGGCAGGAATAGAATATTTCAATCTTTCCATTATTTGCAAAATAATAGTTGCAGTGATTATATGGATTTCGATTAAGACGTCTGTTCGTTATTAGACAGTATTATCGAACATAAAGTCAACATATGCCTTTGTATTTAAAACTACCACCATCAACATTAGCAGTGTACATAGCCTTTTGCCTCGCTATTTGCTCTACTCAATGTATATTTGACATATATCATTTGAGTCTTCCTACTTATAGTTGAGTCAGAAAATATCGATTCAATTACATTTTTTTAGATTTGGTAGTTTCTGACTCCAGTATTACGCAAGTAATACTAATAATGTTGAAACATTGGTGCTTCGCAATTCTATTATATTTAATACTTAAATTTAAGAGATGTGCCTAAAATTTGTTGGGTTAGAAAAGGGAATTGTCGTGTATAATATATGAATCGATAAAACGGAACAATATTTTAGATATAATTTCTCATTTAGCATATTGCCAAATACAATTTGAGTATATTTTAATTCTTTTGACTGGTATATTAGTTGAATTAAGTAGCCATATGATAATATTTAACAGATTGTGCTGGGAAAAGTGTTTCGTTCAAGCTATTTCCTAAATATCCTTCATTAATTTGGATAAATGTCAATGTATTTAATTTAAGTGCGAATTTTGTTTTCAATTGTTTCATTTTTTATAGAGACATGTTTAAATTTATTTTATAGACCTAATGTATAAAAGGCTCTTTTATATAATGATGCTCCTCGGAATGTGCATTGCTTATTATAGTTGGGCATCTCCAAAAAACTCACAATACAAAACCATAATATTGCTTTTAAACAAAATATAAAATGTATACAATATTTTTTAATCAAAATTTTGTATGTATATTGATCTTGAAAGGTTGCTACATATTTACCTAATTCGGTGAGATTGTGTTAGATTATTATCGACGTAATGTAAGAAAAGCATTAAACATATTCTCCACTGATATTTTAGCTAAGGAATGTTTGAAACTCTATTAATTATTATTTCTGTGGGCTTAAGAATATAAAATTGCCTTAGCTTCCGTTTATACATATATTTGATATAATATCCTTACTTTTCAATTATTGCAAGACTTCATGATTTTAAACAAAGCCATTAAAATTTAGTTTTAACTAAAGAACCATATCAGTATTTATATTTGCATAAGGAGAATATGCAGTTTGAATTACTTGCAAGAAGCATTGCTGCTGCATTGGGATATATGGTGATTGGGTAAGGTATATTAGAACGTGGTGCTGGAGAAAATTGAGAAAAACTAGTTATCTATAATCGAAAGTGGTTTTGGTAATAAGTCTTTCAAATATAAATATTACATTCTTGTAATCGTATAGTAATAAAAATACTTAACATACACACACATTATCATTTAATGATAATATTGACTTATATGTGTTAGTGAAGACAAGCGGTGCAATATTTTTTTAATTAAAATATTATCTTTTTAGGTAAGAATGAATTGTCCTATTCCTATATTTTTTATCTACTTCTTTCTCAAGGTTAGGTTGGTTATGTTAGGTTTCTTATTGAATCCTACACCGACTAACCTTATGATACAGTATGTATTAGAATATACCAGTATTTTTACTATACTAAAATGCGTCAATCAAATTCTTCTGCCATTTCTTTTACGATTAATTTTTGAGTTCCATGAAGCAAAATCTTGTTTTAAATGAACAGGACAACTGCTGTTTCTTAAGAAGCTATAAGTCTATAATCAGTTTCACGTCATACTTATGGCTACATTTTGGTTTCTGTTTTACATTTAGAATTTATGCACAGTATTCTCACTCTTTACTTGAAATGTTTGTGTTAATTATATTCATTTATTTGAAGCTTAGTATAAGTCAAAATAGTTCTGTTTAACATGCAGGGTGCTACTTGTTAAGCTTTACATTATAAATTAATATACAGAACAGAGGCTTGATGTGCAGAAAACATCGGAAGTTGCCTCCATTTCAACTTTGGACCTTAAATTATACTTTGAACTTGGCACGTAACACTTTAACGAAGTAAGGTATTCAAGAAAGTATTTGTCTCTAACAGAGAAATGTATCTAAATAAATAAAGAGGAAAATGTTCAGAGGTTACGATGTATAACTTTCAGTTTTTTAGTAGAATATTTAGGGATATTTTAAATTATGTAAGTCTGAAACAACTTAGACATTCAGTTCGTTTCGAACAACCTTGTAAACATGAGTGCTAAATCGAATACATAATAGAAATATTGTTGATTTCAAGTTTATATTACACATTTATGTATCAGAAATCTAGTCTGCAATTATGAATACGTATTATCAAAAAATAAAACCAATCAATGTTTTAGTATTACAAAATTCTTTAACGGCAGAAATATCAAAACTTACATCTATTAACTATTTGAAGTAATTGATTAGTTGAATTATTTTATTTTGCTATATTCATTTACAGATCTTGTTTATGATAAACTTTTCCTGGAAACAACTTATTTTCTAGTATAAGAAACGTATAATTAGAAAGTATTACTACTTCATCTCTGCTACTGATGTTTTAATCTGTAAGGAGAAATAAATCTCACATATTTTTTTTTCTAATTTCTAACATAGTTTGATACTCGTTATGAGTAAAGCTTTTACACTTTACGTATATTGCTACACTCACCCTTGGTATGTGTTTCTCCTTACGCTTTGTGTATTTTTGTATACTTCACCGCTGGTCTTCATCTGTAATGATTAATAATTGCGCTTTTAATTTCACTTACATCCTTGGGACTCAACCCACTTGTTAATCAATTGTTTCTTTAACTATGCCACTCTAGTTTCTAGAGACGGCCTCAACCAATAAACTATCTCTCCTATACGCAGGCTGTGAAATTCTTAAATCAATAGTCAATATGACGAGTTCTGCTCAATTATTATTTGGTAGAAATTCTACAGCAACTTATATTTTGAATTTTCGATTGCACTTAAGGTACAATTTCATGTGCATCCTTAAATTAGTATTGAATATGCCCTTGTACTCTTCAGTACAGTTTTTGGTTGTGTATCTGTGGAATAGTCTAATCCACAGAACTCCCTGAAACTTTCTATAGATTTACTTTAAGTACAAGGATGTATTCTTACCACTGAAGTTCGCTGTAGACATATTTCTCGGGTTTTATTTATCTTAAAGACTCATTTAATTTAAATCTAGCGCCTAAACTATGTTTCTGTTAACTACAGGCCTACTTTATTTCTACCAAATGACAGTGCAGAACTATAAATATTTCTGTTGAGGCACTATGTTGCAGTAGTTTATCTTAATCACAAAATGGATAGTTACAATATTTGTTCCTTGTACTGCTGTTATTTAAGCATTGCCTTATTACACAAATCCTTCATCAAAGACTTTTCTTTCACAGTAACCACATAGGAAAATTTACATGAGCACTTTCATTGTTCATTGCAAAATATTAAAATAAAATGAGAGATGTTTTATTGATACTGTGATCTTGTAGACATATCGCGGATGCAATTTATTGTTCGTTACCATGTACATTTCTTTGTTGTGTGTTAAAGTAAGGGAAAATAATCATATTGTTTCCTATTGTTGCCGTTATTATAGAAAGTTCTGATAAGATGAATATATTGTTGAAATACAATCCAAAGTTACATAGTACTAAGGCTAACAATAACGTGAATTTCTAATATTGATTGTGTTATGCATTATCTAATTTATCGAGGGTGAATAGTTTGGTGATTGTAGGATTTCTTGTTTCGATATGTGGAAGAGTTTAGGGGAAAACAATCTCATAATTTTTTGAGATTACCAGAAGTTCAATAATCAATTTTCTGAATGTAGAATTTGCTTGAGGGATGTAAATATTTAAATTTGTTGAGACATGGAACGACAAAGTCGATCGATGTGGAATATTCTGTTATGGATGGATTACAAATCCTGCGCGGTATTGCCAATTTCCTGTTATATTGACACATATGTTGGTGGTAGTCATTGAGGTGTACGTAGGAGGCTAATGAAACTTGAGTGCTCACGCGAGAACAAACATTTAACCCTGATCATCCATTTTAGGTTTAATCAAAATGGACAAACCTTTTTACGTTTGTTATCAGTATGCGGTTCTTTTTTCATTGAGACACGTACCGTACTGTGCATATAATATATATTATGAACAATATTCACACTATTTGCAAGAATCAAGATATACATTAAAAACGGGTCACACAGCGATAACAAGTGTAAAAACTAAAGTAGTACTGAAAATTTTGTTCTTATTGCATTAGACTGGAAGTGGGCAATCGAGATTAACTGTCCCCTCCACTCCCTGTTTCATATATTCAGTAAATTTTTAATGGAATCGATCAATCCAGTATCGTTTTAGACAGAGGTACTAACAACCCACATGATGAACAATGAAGCTTTACATTAATTATCAACAGCTTATAAAAAGGAATTAACCTAACCTTTCGACATTGAATTATGTTGTTGATATTTCAGCAGAAATATGGCAACACCTCTCAACATTGGTAACTTATGCACAATCGGATATGTTTACTTCAATCGTCCCTTTTCGTTTTCTGTTCTCAAATTCGTTCTTTTATGTATAAATAACACAAAGGTTGTAATTTGTGTTGCACAATATATAGAACTAAATAACAATGTAAAGGTGAGGTATCTTCACGTGCACTTCGAGAACTTTAGAACATTAAAACGTTTCGGCTCATATTTACATAATACACAAATTAAAGATATTTTAAGAAAAACAAATGCAATTTTCTTAAAATAAAATATATCCAATTATGTATCTGGATCGCCAAATACAGAACTTGCATACTAGAAGAAAAATGGAAAATCAAATATTGCAAACTTTGAGATGTAAAGTGGCATAACATTCCTTATGAGTAATGCAGAAATATTCGGTATAGGAAGGGCTTAATTATTTGTTATTGGCAGCGAACATACTACTGTCACTGTTATTCGAAGCAAATACGAGACTATTGTAACTTTGTGATTGTATAGTTATTTATTGATTATAACTTGGCATATTTTTATTGTTTTATTTTTTTATAGATACTAGTGATACGATTGTATGCCCAAACTGAACAAATAAATATTGTGTTTTCAGTTTATATATTAAAAGTTTATATATATAAAAGGCATTAAGGTTGCATGGACTATTGTTGTTGACGACATTTTATATTTACAAGCTCAAAGAATTTATTGTTTTAATAATAATATAATGGATCTTGTGACAATATGATGGTGGTTGGGGTGAGAACATATGGGATTAAATACAGGTTATGGGATTTTGTGTATTCAACATGGCACGATGTGATGTACCAAATGTACGGAATTATATGCCTGTTGGTTGGAAGCTGAGGTTTTGGTTATTGTTTATATTTTATGAAGAGAAAAACAAAGTTTTATTGATGTTATATAAATGCTATGAAATAAAATGAAAATTTCGTAACTTTTTTAAGTTAATTTTCCTTTTCACTGCGTTAATTATTTTAAGTTTCTATTGAAATATGTTACTTCTAAATTCCACAGAGATTTGAATCTGGTGAGTATTATACTTCCCAAATTCCTCTGTACACTGTCAAATAAGTTTTGAGCAAGTCATTGTTCAAGCAATTTGATGAAAATTACGTAAACGATAGAGCATTTTTTTAACCCAAGGCTTTTTGTCAAAGAAATAATATGTAGAATCCGTCAAACTTTTCTTGAATGCGATTTATAAACTAATAATATTATTTGAATTGCAAACACGTGAATCTGACAATGACTTCCATCAAAGAAATTTTAAAATGTCTTCGTGGAGCCGTGAAAGTTGTTCTTCAAATAAGCGCATTCATCCTATCTGAAGAGAAACTTTGTTTCCTTGCGGAGCTAACTCTTAGCTAATTTACTCTTCACAAATTGCCTTCGCAAATTTTATCCTTTCTGTTTGCATACGATTCATTTGTTGTCAGTGGTATACCATAAACCAAGAATTTGCGTTCTCAACCCAACGATTCTCAAATATATTCCTTCGACTTAAAAGAAAAGTTCAAAAACTATAGAAAGTCTGCAAAACTACATATACTCCTAATTTTAACTTTACATCCCTACCTCAAACTGAATATCCTAGTAGATTTCCTACAAACCCAATGGCATGCTGCTCCAGATGAGAACCAAGTTTATGTCAAGCTCACACTAGTCTTGATATTTCCTTCCTGTGATAAACGTGAACCATCAAGTGTGTTCCAAAATTGTGGCAAAATTGATGACAAACATCCCACCTTAACCTTGATTTCTAATTACGATAACAAAGGTAACGAATAAGGTTTGTCCCCGAGTTGTAGCAAAATTAGCAGTAGGTTTGCTTAAATAACCGTGGGAACTGTTCTAAGGAAAACTGTGGCTCCATTGAATATTGATATCTCGGAAGATAGTGTCAACTCGACAACTTTTCTACCAGCAGTGAATGATGCACAGAAAGTAACTGTGGGAACTGTTCTGAGTGAAACTCTTGCTCAACTGAGTATTGATACTCCAGAAGATAGTGTCTGTTTCACGAGTTTTCTACCAGCAGTGAATGATGTACAGAAATAAATCTGGAACCCTCTGAGTGCGTCTTGCTCCATTGAGTATTGATACTTCAGCAGATAGTCTATTTCTCGACTTTTCTAGCAACAGTGAATGATCCACAGAAACTAACTGTGGGAACTGTTCTGAGTGAAAGTCATGTTCCATTGAGTATTGATACTTCAGCAGTGTCTATTCACCGACTTTTCTAAGAGCATTGAATGAAGCACAGAAAGTAAATGTGGGAACTGTTATGAGGAATAGTGTTGCTGCATTGAGTATTGATACTTCAGCAGTTAGTTTCTATTCGTCGAATTTCTAACAGCTGTGAATGAAGCACAGAAAGTAGCTGTGGGAACCGTTCAGAGTGAAAGTCTCGTTCCATTGAATACCGACACTTCAGCAGATTGTGACTAATTGTGGACTTTTACCCTAGCACTGAATGATGGTGCAACTGAGAAAATGTTCTGAGGCGAAATTGTTACTTCACTTAGTAGTGATACTTCAGCGATAGTGTCTATTCACCGAATTTCTAACAGCAGTGACTGATGCACAGAACGTACCTGTGGGAACCGTTCTGAGTGAAAGTCTTGTTAAATTGGGTATTGATACTTCACCAGATACTGTCTATTCTTCCACTTTCCCTCTAGCAGTGAATGATGTCCCAACTGAGAAAACTGTTCTGAGGCGAAGTGTTGCTCCATTGAGTATTGATACTTCAGGGGTTAGTGTCTATTCCTCGACTTTTCTAACAGAAGTGAATGATGAACAGAAGTAAGCCGTGGGAATTGTTCTGAGTGATAGTCTTGCTACATTGAGTGTTGGTACGTGACCAGATACTCTCGATTCCTTCAACTTTATCCTAACAGTAAATTATTTCCCAACTGAAAAAACTGTTCTGAGGCGAAGTGTTGCTGCGTTGAGTATTGATAATTAAACCCATACTGTCTATTCGTCAACTTTCCTACCAGCAGTTAATGATGCACAGAAAATAACTGTGGGAGATGTTCTTCGGAAAAATGTTTCTCCATTGACTATTGATATTCCCCAGATACTGTCCATTCCTTGACTTTTCCCCGAGCAGTGAATAATGACCCAACTGAAAAAAACCTTTAAGGGAAAGTCTTGCTCCACTGCGCATTGATTCTTCAGCTGATAGTGTCTATTCGCTGACTTCTTTAACGGCAATTAATAAAGCACAGAAAGTAAATTTGGAAACTTTTATGAGGAAAAAGTTAGCTCCATTGAGTATTGATACTTCAGCATAGTATCATTCCTCGTCTTTCCTACCAGCATTGAATGATGGACAGAATGAATCTGTGAGATCTGTTCTCAGGAAAATGTTTCTCCTTCGAGTATTGATATTCACCAGATATAGCCTATTCTTCGACATTCCCACCAGCATTGAATGATGGTGCAACTAAGAAAACTGGGGACAAAATGTTGCTCCATTAGATACTAATAGTTCAGCAGATATCTTCTATTCCTCTACATTTGCAGCAGCCTTGAATGATGCACGGAAAGTTACCTTGAGAAATGTTATGAGGAAAAGTGTTACTCCATTGAGTATTGATAGTTCAGCTGATAGTGTCTACTCGCCGATTTTACTAACAGCAGTGAATGAAGCACAGGAATTAGCTGCGGGAACTGTTCTGAGTGAAATTCCATTGATTATTGATACTTCATCACATATTGTCTATTCCTTGGGTATCCTCTAGCAGTGAATGATGGCCCAACTGAGAAAACTGATCTGAGGCGAGGTTCGTCTCCATTAGGTATTGATACTTCAGCAGTGTCTATTCGTCGTTTTATCTAATAACACTGAATGAAGCACGGAAAGTAAATGTGGGAACCGTTATGAGGAAAAGTGTGGGACCATTGAGTATTAATACCTCAGCAGAGTGTGTCTATTCGTCGAGATTTACTCTAGCACAGAACGTGGTCGCAAGTGAGAAAACTGTTCTGAGGCGAAGTGATACTCACTTAAGTATTGCTAGTTCAGCTGATAGTGTCTAGTCTTCGACTTTTCTAACAGCAGTGAATGAAAGACAGGAAGTAGCTGTGGGAACTGTTCTCAGTGAAGCTCTTGCACCAATGAATGTTGATACTTTATTAGATATTGTCCATTCCTCGAATTTTTCCTAACAGTGAATGAGAGCCCAACTCAGAAAACAGATCTGAGGCAAAGTTCAGCTCAATTACGTATTGATATGTCAGCAGTGTCTATTCGTCGTTTTATCTTAGAGCATTGAATGAAGCATAGAAAGTAAATGTGGGAACTGTTATAAGGAAACGTGTATCACCATTGATTATTGATACTTCAGGAGATAGTGTCTATTCGTAGACTCACATTAGCACTGAAAAATGTGATAAAACTGTTGTGAGGCTAAGTGTTGCTCCATTGAGTATTGATAATTTAACAGAGTGTCTATTCGTCGACTTTTCTATCAGCAATTATTGTTGCACAGAAAGAATCTGTGGGAACTATTCTCAGCAAAAGTGTTTCTCCATTGACTATTGATATTCACCAGATAAATGTCTATTCGTCGACATTTCCACGAGAAAACTGTTCTGAGTGAATATCTTGCTCCATTGCGTATTGAAATTTCAACAGCTAGCGCCTATTCGCCGACTTTTCTAACAGCACTCAATGAAGCACAGAAAGTAAAAGTGAAAACTCTAATGAGGAAAAGTTTTGCTCAATTGAGTATTAATACTGCAGCAGAGTGTGTCTATTCGTCGAGATTTACCCTAGCACTGAATGATGGCGCCATTTCCACAAGCAGTGAATGATGGTGCAACTGAGGAAACTGTTCTGAGGGAATTGTTACTCCACTGATTATTGATAGATCAGGTGATAGTGTCTACTCACCGATTTTACTAACAGCAGCGAATGAAGCACAGGAAGTAGCTGTAGGAACTGTTCTGAGTGAAGCTCTTGCACTAATGATTGTTCATACTTCAGTAGGCAGTGTCTGTTATTCTAATTTTATTCGAATACTGAATGATGGCTGAAATGAGAAAACTGTTCTGGGGCGAAGTGTTATTGTATTGAGTACTGATAATTCATCTGATTAGTGTCTAGTCGTCGACTTTTTCATCAGGAGTGAATGATGCAACTAAGAAAACTCATCTGGGGACAAAGTGTTGCTCCATTAGGTATTGGTATGTTAGCAGATATTTTCTATTCCAAGACATTTGTGACAGTTTTAAATGATGCACGGAAAGTTACCTTGAGAACTGTTATGAGGAAAAGTGTTACTCCATTGAGTATTGATAGTTCATCAGATACTTTCTATTCCTCGACTTTTCCCCTAGCAGTGAATGATGGTCCAACTGAGAAAACAGATCTGAGGCGAAGTTCAGCTCCATTAAGTATTGATATTTCAGCAGTGTCTATTCGTCGTTTTATCTAGGAGCATTGAATGAATCACAGAAAGTAGATGTGGGAACTGTAATGAGAAAAGTGTTGCACCCTTAATTATTACTTCAGCAGAGTGTGTCTATTCGTCGAGATTTAACCTAGCACAGAATGATGTCGCAACTGAGAAAACTGTTCTGTGGCAAAGTGTTACTCCATTGACTATTGCTAGTTCAGCTGATAGTGTCTAGTCGTCGACTTTTTTAACAGCAGTGTTTAGCTGTGGGAAGTGTCCTGAGTGAAAGTTTTGCACCACTGAGTATTGATAGTTCAGCAGAGTGTCTATTCGTCGACTTTCCTACCAGCAATTAATGTTCACAGAAAGAAGCTTTGGGAACTGGTCTCAGGAAAAGTTTTTCTCCATTAACTATTGATATTCACCAGATACTGTCTATTCCTCGACATTTCCACGAGTAGTGAATGATGGTGCAACTAAAAACACTGATCTGGGGACGAAGTGTTGCTGCATTAGGTATTAATATTTCAGCAGATAGTTTATATTCCTCAACTTTTCTAACAGCATTGAATCATGCATGGAAAGTGACCGTGAGAACTGTTCTGAGGAAAAGTGTTGCTTCATTTGAGTATTGATACTTCAGCATTGTCTATTCGTCGACTTTCACCCTAGCACTGAATGATGGCGCTACTGAGGAAACTGTTCTGGGGCGAAGTGTTACTCAATTAAGTATTGATAGTTCAGCTGATAGTGTCTACTCGTCGATTTTACTAACAACAGTAAATGAAGCACAGGAAGTAGCTGTGGGAACTGTTCTGGGTGAAGCTCTTGCACCATTGAGACTTGATACTTCATTAGATACTTTCTTGTCCTCGAATTTCCCCTGGCAGTGAATGATGGTCCAACTGAGAAAACTGATCTGAGGCGAAGTTCAGCTCCATTAAGTATTGATATTTCAGCAGT
>JAGDQP010033018.1:0-20923 GCA_022664845.1 Lepisma saccharinum
AGTAAAGTACTTATCCGAACCATTTTAGAATGTTATTCCGGTATCCTGGTGGGTGGGAATTTCAAATCGTCTGTTTTCCAGAATACGCCGATCTAAGTACATATGTTACAATTCACGAACTGTATTCTCGTGTATTTTTTATAGCTTGATGAAGTATAATTATTAAACCTAATTACATTATTAGAAACATACATTCTGGCTCCATATATACCAACGCTCTTTACTGCATTCTGTACCAATTTATCCTTACAGACTTTTGCTTATTTTGTCTGGTTTGCCAGATAAATTGATTGTATTACTTGAAAGATTGACGTATTTTGTAGTTTTCTCTATCTCATAGACGATTACAGGGTTGTCTTTTCTATAAATATATTATAAAATTTAAAAAAAAGTTTCTCGGATAGCCAAACAACCACGGCCTACCTAGCCCCGTCACAATTCGGAAGGATGACGTCCTTCGGTGATTTGAAATATAACGATCAGGACTTTTACATAGGTCAGAGGTCTCCAACTTGCGACCCACGTAGCGAAATTGACTTCCTGGCCCCGAAAGAAATCCAAAATGAGTTACTTTATTCCACATTGGATCTAAAGGAAAATTATTTGGAACAAAAGTAATTCGGTCATTATTTTAAAATGTTTAACAGAGTGCAGAGAATTATTAAATTTCTTAATACTACAACGTGAAAAATGTTTATACTGTATATTAAAATTACTATATTACTTTCGAGTTAATCCTTTTTAATGCAACCCTAGCCCATTTCTTGCTTGGCCAATTCGGCCGATTGACAAAAAAAAAAAAAAAAGAAATGTTGGAAACCGCTGTCATAGGCCATTCTGGTATCCGACTGGTGAAACTGAGGGTAGCTCTTGAAAACCTTGGGAAGATCGGCATTGGTCTCAAACTTCCTTGCCTGACCAGTGCCGATTCGAAGTTTACGGCCGTAAACACTGCACAACGAGGGTTGTGTACTATCAGGAGAATAGTTCTTCCTCGAAATTTTGCTCTCACGTAACAGTCACTCTTTACTGGGACAGATTCTGCACATAATACCAGTAAGGCCAAAATAGAAAATAAAATATAGAAGCAACTGATAAATAAATATCAGCAAATATTATTCCTGCACAATAGTACATCAAAATATGCTTACAAGCAAATCTAAATCTTATGAGATACAAAATTAGTGTAGGTGAAAGAAAAAAAAATGACTGTCAGGGACTCTGGAATGCCCTGAGGAGTGATCGCTCTCCAACTTCTACTGACGATCTCCGTATGCACATTCTACATGCAACTAAAGCATCTGTCGCGGGTGTGAATGCTACGATTTCTGTCTTTCGGAGACATTTACCGCGAGTCGGAATGTGTATAGGAGAGGAAAGAAGGTGAAACAGAATATGCATTGCTGTATATTCTGTAAATATTCCTGTATCGGCTCAAACTACTGATAGTTTACCTGGTAAACCGCACATGCAAGAAGGGTAGAGAAACCAAGGTAAAAAGTATTTAATGATTCTAATCTGAATTCGCATCATAATAGCAAGTGTTTGTATCATTCAAACACTCACACAGAACACAGATATGTATTTACAGGATCCTCCGTTGGAAGTTTAGAAGTGGTGCTATGCAGTGACTATTTTCATATTAACTCTCCTTCCTTTGTTCCCTCTTTCCGAAAGATTTTGTAATATCTCTTATATTATGTATTTGTAAATAAGTATACATACCGGTACGAAAAGTTTTTAGTCAAAAAGTGCCGATATGTATAAATATAAAAAACATGAGGAAGTATAGGTATATCATACCGGCGTATACTGCTTCATTTTGACCACTGCTATATATACATAACCATACTACTACTTTTATATTTATCAGACACATCATACTAATAATAAATGTTGGCTATTAAAACTGTAAATACCGTACATATAAAAAATACGCAAACAGCTATATGTACACAACATATAGGCATATATTTTTTTATATTATATTTTTGAAAATATGTCATATAATATAGCTTATAGCAATACAGAAGAGCTGACTCGAGATTGATTTTTATATCATTTTACGTGATCATAATTACATGTTGAGTTATAGATACAGTGTAATACCAAGTAAAGACAAAACATTATTTTCACCAGCACGTGTGATTTTTTATGCAATATCATATTACAATCAATATGAACTTTATTTAGAACGAACTCTATGTTCCTACTATTGAGTTATATTCTATACCTACAAAAAATAATTTTTCCTTTTTACAGTGAACAAAACATTAAATACAAGATGAATTAATTTCCTGTTATGCAGATATACAAAATATATATATAAATACATAGAATATACAAGCAAACCATAATTTATTCCATACACGGCGAATACCAATCGCTGCTCTTCCACCTACACTTTTTTTAAAAGTATATACACAGTATGGACTACATGAAATAAATGAAAAGGGCAAATTACATGAAAGCATAAACAAAACTAGACTTGTGTGGTAAATACAAAAAATATATACATGACATTCAAACATACATTTTCTCGGAACTTATTGATTACACTTCGGAAATATTTGTTATAATGCTTATTGGTGTTGTACCTTGGGTCAAACTGAAGTTACACATAATAATAATAATAACCAAAAGAAATAAGGCCAATGTAATAAATAAATAACCACCGGCGTTACAGACCGATAGGTCCTGAGCCTGCCCCAGCGCCATCTTTTTGCGCTTGGAACTGCGTCCACCTGAGTGACGGCAGTGTGGTCAGCACTACGCGTCGTCTAGCCACGAACAGGCGTATTAGGGGCTTTCTAGACCAAGTGGCCGTCACGTCTTTATTCACGTAACTCTCCAGTTTTCCTCACGACGCTGGGTGGACGCCTAAATGTGGGACTCCAGTCGCGAATTGAACCCGGGACCACGCGGACTTGAGTCCAAAGGTCTAACCACTGGACTATGGAGCCCCTTAATAAGGTAATGATCTATCTAATATTGCTTTTTCCTTTTTACATCTTTCATCTCAGAAGTATCCTTAGTTTCTATTTTAGACCGTTTCCTGTTGTTCTTTGCTGCTTCCGCCTCCAATATCCTATTGGGATTGCGAATGGGCATTGTACGTGGATATCTCGGATCCAAAAGTTCGGGAAGTAGACAGTCTAAGTAAAACTGCTTCAGTTTTGTCTCCATTTTTTGTTTCCAAAAATGATCGTCCCGTAACACCTTTCCAACGTGCAACCCTGCAGGTATCCACACACCAAATAAACAATACTGTCGTCGAGTGACATAGATCTGTCCTTGTATCTGGTAATAGTATGGATGATTTTCATTCATAACCTTGATCTTTTTTCTAGCTTTGTCGTGTTTCAAGCATAAAACCTTGCTCTCCAGTACCGACTCTCGAGGTTTTAGATCCTTAATTAAGGCGGACAGTTGACCTCAATGATCCCATTTTCATCAATGATTCCATCCGGTGTCGCACCTAAGTACGGCACTTCAGGATCAATGAAAAGCCCACACTATTTGATTTCAATGTTGTAGATATTTTCAATTCCTTGAAGCGCTTGCTTGTCATAACTTTCCGATGGAGTTTTCACATCTTTACACAGCATTGTTATGACGAGTTGTCACATTTAGTGTGCGATCTTCTCTTACACACTGTACCAAAATCTGAGACTGTAAGAATTTTCCGTCTTTCTTCCTTCCAAGTCCCACTTTCTCCCTGCAACCTCGAACTTTTCTCTACATTTTCTCTTTCTTCGACTATTTGGTTCAAGGCAGGAAGAAAAGCTTCACGTTTCCTCCTCTCGTACAGCTCTTCTGATACATCCGGTTGTTGAGTATTGAGTCCGTAATCCTTGTCTGCCGTTGAGAAATTCAAAGATTCGGTTCCTATTTCGGTACAAGTTCTTCTTCACTCCACGAGCTTCCAAGATTTTTGCGTACCTTCCAGGACTCCGCCCATATATGGGTTTGTGCAATCTGCATAAAGGTTTACCTGTATTGTGAGATACTACCGCTGCATATATTCTGTCTGCATAAGATCGTCTTAAGGTAAAATTTACTCTTTTCCCCTCTGAATTTTGCAATAATTGCATTGTAGTGGTCTGCAGTATTGCTTGTACGGTTTTGAAGCAAGCTGTGGGATTGATCTGCTAAAGAATTTGCTGCTTTCATCACCTCATGAAGAAGTCCAGATTCTTCGAGTAATGGAACAAGATTTTCTCCTTTGTCCTTGGTGCAGAAATAATCTGCACAATTTGTATGGTCACCAAATATGTGGAAAGGGCCATTGAGTATGTTTTTACTAATTATCTCTATCTTAGTTGTTTTATTTACTTCACCTTGTACTCTCCAATGCTCTACTGCTTTTTGCACACCAGAGCGAATACGTAAAATATTGGCTCCTAATCTCTTTCTTTGTAAAACTCTTAATTTTGGTGTCCAGGGATATGTTTCAAAGTTTAGAACAATAGTTTCTTAACAAGGGATTTTTACATTCTATTTTTCAACTATCATATCAGCGTACCGTCGGGCCTCTAAAATCCTCTCATAGACGCTACTGTCGCCATAAGCAACAAGACGTCTAAATTTAATATTATACAATTCCTCACTTCTTCGGAAACTCTCAACAATGATGACCGCTTCCATTCCTGTAGAATTCTGGTCCAATTTTTGTAGCAGATGTGATATTCCTGTGTTTACTCCTGCTCGCTGCTTGAAGCTTCTTTTCATCACTAGTTTTTCTGTCACAAATGGTGCAATATTTATTTCGGACACCAATGCAGAGGACTTTCTTTCTTCGAAATGCTACAATTGCCGCCGGCAAAGTAAAAGAACGAAAGCCATATAAGAATTTTAAAAATTCACTTTTTAATGGGCTGACAGGCAGCTACGACCTAAGGCCATTACTAGTTAAAGTATAAATGTTCCTCAACTATCACTCTTCCGGGAAAAGGAGTGGAAGAGAGCAACAAGGGTTCTAGTCTAGGTGCCATCCGTTGTTCACAAGTAGAATGTCTGATCAGGTGAGGGCCAGCACAAGCAAGACAAGAAATATCCGCCGTGCAGGTATCCATAGCATGTGCAGCACCACAGCGTTTGGAACGCATGTTACCTTTGCAGAGAGGTTGACGGTGTCCATAATGCCAACATTGAGTACAGAGTTTCGGTTGTGGTACGTAGATGTGAACAGGTAAGTTTACAAAATATCATTGAACATCATTTGGTAGAGTGTGACCCTCAAACGTAAGTACTGCGGTTTGAGTGGGTACTCGTTCTTTGTTGCCTTGGGTGATTTGTGTGCGAAAGATGAGACGGACCTGAAGAACTGGTTGAGTACTTTGAAGATTACAGAGTATAGTTTCATCACTCACGTAGGTTGCAACTTGTTTAATGCCACTTTGTCGTGTGAGGGCATACGAAGGAATATATGCGTGCCATGCTTTATCTTGAAGTACGGCATGGTTAAGAAATGCATTTGCATCAGATCCAGTACGAAAATTTAATTTAAGTGGGTTTCGGCCTACCGGTACAATAGTTCGCAAGCCCGAGATACGAGATTCGAAGAAGGCTTTTCCGTAAGTCATAGGATGAATAATGGTATTTACATTACATGGAGTAACATGTACTACATAAGGGAAGGTACTGTACTGGTTATAATTGTACACAGGACGGTCAGTGCCAGAATCTCATGGAGAAGGTCGAGGCTTCTCAGATCCATCAAAAGTAGGTGATATTAATGAAGTTGCATTTTCATGTCCTAAGTTGAGATCTTGTTGTGGGATATTAGGATGTTGGTCAATAGTAGACGTAGAATGATCCCTAATCGAAGCATGGTCAGTACTCAATTTATCAGGAGGCTCTTTATCTTGGACCGCCATAATGACGACCGAAAGGTACTGTACAACAACACTTATGAAAAAATTTGATCTCACCTGTATACCGTAATAGCACAAAACAAGAAAAGGATAAACTAATACACTAAAGAATTATTAGAATTATCAGTACGATTCACCTAGGATTCGAAGTTGCGGAGGACACTTCGTTGCAAAACAAGACACACGTCCTTCACCACCATACAAACCAATCGTTCATATATAAAGATTTAGGTTCACGTTTGAAGTGCAAAAAATTACTACTCAAAACAACATATAGATATCTTGGTTATAAAAGATTCTTTAGAGGAAATTGAAATTGACGCAAAAGTATTAGTTAAAATATTTTAATTGTAAAGATTTGACTCTTACTTATTTTTTATGCGGGAAATTATTTTGTTGTATCTGTGTAATGAATTACTGTGCCAATTATGTATTACTGTACCATACATTATTTCGTAGCAAATTGCTTCGTATTTCCAGTTACACTAGTTAAGACCCACAACTTATTAAATTAGGATAATGTATGCTACAGTGCTGCATTAAATTGACCTTACCTAACGAGCTAACTTTATACACAATCAATAAAACTGATCAATAATAAAAAAGTTTTGCTTAATTTTAGGTGTTCTGGCTGTATTTTGGTGTTCTGAAGTCGAAAATCACATTTAAAAAGTCGCAACACATACCATTTTGTCACAAATTGCATGCATATAATAGTAGAAAGATAAACAGTGTACTGTCGCAGTACAGCCTTCAAATTCATAAACCATCAATGGCATGAAGCATCGTAGTATACAAATGTAAAATGCTAGGCAACGGTTACATTTTTGAGTAGATGATCAACGTGGAGCTACGATGATCAACGTTATCAAGCAGCCCGGTTACATCTTAAAATTCGCCATATTGGTGGAGGTCATTTGAAAGACCCACTCCGAGGGAAGACAAAAGGGGGACTAGGAAAAACCGGAACAAAGGCAGCCCTGCCACCAAATGGAAAAGAGCCATATCATAAACATACCAGTTTAACTACCCGGGAGGAAAGACTCTTTCAAAGCCGCAAAAAATATATTATTCATAAAACCGTGTTCTGAGAAAAGTCAAGGCGGGTTGCCTACCCATCGTTGCCTTGCTTTTATAGAAATACCGCACATACATTTCGTTCAACACTGCTTTTAGCATATGAAGCATATATGAGGAATAGTCGGAAAAGAAGTGCCAAAACAGAAAAGTTGGCGACAGACAAAAGACTAAAAACATTAGAAAGGCAAGAAGGGGGGAGACTTCAATAAGATCAACATGCAGGGAAGATCGAAACCTTATACCATATATCTGCACAAGCACGGTCAGAACACGCGTGCAACGTAGACGTTCACCTGCTCCGAAAAGAAAACAACAATCTTACTTAAAACTTGCACCGATTTCAGCACGGGAATAAAAACCCTCAATAATTTAGACATCCGGAACGAAAACACTGATTTCACACTTCAGACACACATAAACGCAGACAACATCGCTTTCACACTTACAAACGCCGACAAGACAACACACATGCACTAACCCATCCGTCATCCTCTTCCAGTCTGGTCCATTCTGTACATTTCTGTACACACAGTATCACCTTCTCAGCTACATTACTGGAATAATTTTTCGAACAGCGCCACACTGCTTGTGGCAACTGGAGATGCATTAATTTATTGCTACCATCAATCCTAGTAACGTTAATCCAATTATAGAACAAAAATGTTTATTCTGTTGCGCTTTTTATATAGTTATATCGAATTTGATGTTGAAGCCAAAATTTCTGTTACCAGCCCTTATAAACGGGTCTTGATGTATCTGATGATGATCTGAGTTGGCCTATCAGAAGGCAGATAGCTAGAAGAAGAAAATGGTCGTGGCCTATACACTAGCTTTCATAAACGATATTAACTCAACTGTTTAAAATAAAAGATAATCAATTAAATCAGAAGCAAGAAAGAGAAAGTCAAAGAATGAGAAACAATGAAATTATGTAAGAATACAAAGAAGTAAAAGAAGAGTAGTAAGTAACCTACCACAAAAAACCGCGAAAAGAACAATAAGAGCGGAATAACAATCGGGCAGAATTCTCTTTATCTATACTTTTCTTATCTACGAAAAAATGTACTGATGCTTAAGCAATAAAAATATAATCTCTGATTTAAAACTAACAGAAAATTTATGCTCAGAACAGGAAATCAAGATTTACCTGAGCGAAAGAAAAAAAAACATAAGGCGAGTCTATGAGAAATATATGCAATGTCCGCTGGATTATAGCAGCTTATTTCACATTTTTTAAATGGCAAGTGGGTCGTGTGACAACAACACGAGAATGTTCCAAGAAATTCATATCCGGTATTGCATTTGAACTTCCGCTTACAATGTTGGAGTTATCTTCACTGAAAATTTGCCGTACATGTGTTCATTTATCTTCCAACGTCTTAACTCCAACATAGTAACACGTAGGTCAAATCTTACACATGAAATTGCTTTCTAGGAACATTCTCGTATTGCTTGACATGTAAAATGACGCACTTGGCATTTGAAAAAAATGATCTGTATCTAATATGGTGGGTTTCAAGATTGCTGCCACTTTGAACTTGTAAGTCAAAATGTAGTCCCTCCCCATCATCCACATTTGTATTTTATGATGATTCAGTTTCCCATTGGTTTGTGAGGAACAAAGCTTTACTAGCGTTCCATTCATATCGTATATCAAGCGGCAAATTTTCAATAAAGATAACTCAGGCACCGTAAGAGACAGATTAAATCTGATATCTGGATGACTTTCTGAGAACATTCCCATGTTGATGGATATGTCACACGATCCACTAGATAATTGAAAAAAATACCTACATTCAATACGGCGGATTGCAAGATGGCGTCCACGTTGATACTGTACTCCAAAATGTAGCTAATCCCCACTACTCCACATTTGTATATTGCGATTCTTCTGTTACTTATCGGTTTGTGAGAAACAAGGCTGTACTTGAGGTCCATTAATATATAAAGCGAAACACTTTCATTGAATTCCGACATCTTAAGGATAGGTTAATTCGGATACATGGAATGACTTACTGGGAATACTATCGTATTGTTTGATATGTCACACGACCCACTTGTCATTTGAAAGAATGATTTACATTTAATATGGCGAATTTCAAGATGGTGGCCCCTTTGATCATCTGCTCCAAACTGTAGTTATTTCCCACATTTGTATATTACAGTGCTAATTCCCTTGATGGTTTGTGAAATACAAGGCTGTACTGTGACTTTTGACTCACTCTGTAGTTACAAATATTCATTCCGATTATGAAAAAATGTTGGGTAATGGCTACAAACGGTGATTATCTTTGAACTTAGCGCTCCAGAAACAATATATTTCGTATTTATTTTCAGAAAAGTTTTGTGACTCTTAATTTTGTTGACCAGTGTAATTGGAAATGCTAATTTTGCAATTTTCATCATAGATACAGCACACAAGAAATGTAAGATTATTCCATTCTATTCTTGTAAAAAGAAAGAAAATGATTGTAAAAAAAATAAGTTTAAACGAAATAAGAGATACAAAACTAGTCATATGAACTGTAACTTCCAAGTGTTCTAACCATGTTAAAATAATGTAATAATCAATTTTGTACATTCAAAGCTACCAGAACATATTAAACTAAAATAATGCTTACTACAAAAAATAAATTACAAAAAGAAATTAAAATACCAAAGATACTCACCAATTAGGTACTCCTTAGTTTATCAACTCAGGATGAGTCCTTGTAATCCTTGACGCAGAAGGTGTCAACCAAATTCTTCTTGCACAGTTTTTGCTTCTGGCTAACTAAAGTAGGATGATTTAGTAGATTGAAAGTTGTTCTTACAAAAACATTGCCACTGAGCTTGGTATATTTTCCTACAGAGATTGTGTACAACAAATGGAATAGAAATCACTGTTTTTCCTTCCCACTTCAACAGACTTAGGACTGTCATGTGTAGTCAAATTTTAAAAATGCGTCAGTAATATTGACTACATATGGTGTGGTTAAAAAAAAGTGATTTCATACAATAAACAAATAATGACTAAGTAATTTTAAATTTGCAAATACAATGTTTCTCATGTAGATATACAATTTCGAATTCATAAATCCAATATTTTTTCATACAAAAAGATTACAACATTGTCAGTGCACTCTTATATGACTAATGCATATTGCTTAATAGGCTAATTTGGAAACATTTATTACATATTAATGCATATAATCTAGGAAACTTGTTACAACTAACTACTGTATTAAAAATAGCCTGGAAATGGAACAGCAAAAGTATCTACTTTCACGGAATAAATTAAACTTTGACCGCATAAAAGAACCGTAAACCACAAAATATCTCACTTCTGACTAAACTTGAAATTTCCACTCTAGATTTACACATGAGTCATTTCCTTTGATTAACTCGGGACTGATCATACAATTAATATAGTTTCACCTTCATCAAGAGTTTCATATCTGATCTTCCTCCTGATGATAACCCTTCAACATAAAATTAGCACACTTCTTTAGCCAATCTTTAGTTCTTTCCGTCCACTGGATAAAGTTTCCTTGTACATGTGTATCCAACAGTTATACACGCCTATTCTTTACCCACGCTCTGAAGTTGTTGATCTCATGACGTCATTTTGTATGTTCGTAGAATCTTTCAAATCTCATTTCATTTCAAGTCTAATTATTTCTCTCTTCACTCAATAAATTTCACTTCCAAATGCCACAACATCTTTTTCATGAGATTTTAGATTATCATTTGAGTAAAAAGGATACTACTTAATTATTTGATAAAGATAATTTACTCTATGTATGCTTCACTCTACAAACAAGGACTTTCGTCATCATCAATTTTAATATTGTTTGTCATGATGTAAAAGACTTTATTCTCATTTCAGTCTTGTTTAAAGTTAAACTGTTTTTCGGTTTATCATCTTTGGCCTCAGCAGCAACATCGATTCTGATGGTTTCGAGACACAATATTTTCGACTTTCTTTTGCATGCTCCTTCCTGTTATGTCATTGTGTTGTTCTTGCACTAATTACTTGAAATAAGTTTATTTAATACAATTTGTTCAAATTTATATTATAAACGTTAAAGGCCATTCGCAGATGAACTCTCACAATACTCTTCATCTCTCAAGTTTACTTTAATATTTTCACTTAATTTCTAGATTTCTTTAATCCTTTCGATTTTAGATTCTATTTCCAACTTGACCTATCAACTCTACTTCATTTCTAGCAATGAGGATACGATCCTTTACATGCAGAATCACAAATTAAAAACTCACTGGCTTCCACCAAATCATAGAAACTAAGTAGTTCCATTCATGTTCATGATGCAGTTATTGTGTTCAAAGGCTTTTATATCTTCGTAAATTATCATAATAATATATGTTGTTCCATATCTTTATACATTACATTATCAAGTAATAATTCTTCTTCAGCTAACTTCCTTAAACCTGATTACAAAACATCTGCAGACGAAATAAAATAATTGGTCGCTAAATTCATCATTTGCTGCAATATTCGCGCAGGCTATCTTTCATAAAACACAGTTCCATACCCTTTATAAACTGCACTATGAAGTAACGATTCTTAAACAGCTATCTTCCTTAATCTTCTCTAAAACCTCAGGAAACAAAAACCAAATAATCTGTCGTAAAATTCATCTTTATCACTAATAGTTTCTTTAATCCTGAAGATCACTCAATACTACGCGAATATTGCCAAGTTTAAATGCTTCTGATCCAGAGCATATGATGTTTTATTTCCTCACGGATGATGCATAACCTCCTTCTATGAAGATCTTTAACTGTTTATCTTTCCTATCTGTTCCTCAAGAGTTGCTACCTTACCATCTTCTTTCAAAATATATCTTCCTTAATTGTCATCTGAATTTCTGCAAACTCATCGGGACATTCTAGGGATGTTTTTATAATGCATTTTTCTATTTGAAAGATTTTCCCTTTTGAAGTCATCGTTGGATTCCTCTAAATTGCATTTAGTCTTTCATTGTCAAGTGATATGAGGTTTTATTCTTAAAAACTTCTTAGTTCCTTGTAATCCTTATTGACGCCAGAGGATAAAGATATCCACAAAGAAATTTGGGCTGTACTCCAAATA
This sequence comes from Lepisma saccharinum, assembly GCA_022664845.1. Taxonomy (NCBI): domain Eukaryota; kingdom Metazoa; phylum Arthropoda; class Insecta; order Zygentoma; family Lepismatidae; genus Lepisma; species Lepisma saccharinum. The sequence goes on from JAGDQP010033018.1 coordinate 12,052, forward strand.
TATATTCGGAACCATTATTACCCATCTTCAACTTGATAGCCAGATATCTTTCCCACAGCTAAGTCCTTCGTTATATTTTCTATAGTCTGCAGTAGAAAGATTTCATTCTAATCCCAGGTAGCAAGATTGGAATTACATTTCCGTTCGTTTTTCCAAGTCATACACAAAGGAAACAACTGTGTTGGAAGAACCCAAAACTTTCCTCGTTGGCGTAATGTTCCTCTTTTTTCTGGCGTTAGTGTAAGTTCTTCATTGTACCTGTGGGAAATCAATCATGGGTAGTGTGACTACCTAATCAAGTTTTGAACTGATGATTCATCAGGCAGGGAACATTCAGTTAATGCATCAAGGACATTTCTGAAGATAATGCTTTTGCCAACTTCCCCACTACTTTAGGACTATGAAGACCATTGTAGAATGAGGATAAAATATATGAATACTTCAACAGAAAAGTATTATAACACATTTAAGAAGAAACATGATTCTAGACATGAGTGCTAAGAAAGTAAACAAAAAAGTTAAAAGCACAGAAGAGAATGAAGAACTTTGTATGGCTTGAAACAAAGATAATGAAAAGTAATTAAATGTGAGTAACTGTACAAAATGCAAGTAACAAGATATGTAACATAATGCAAATACATTTACATTCATATCTAATAAAATGTATTCTTGTTGCAAGCCCATATGGTAACACAAGAATATTTTTGAAGGTCTAACATTATGGAGCATAAAAGTGTTCAATATCTAAGAATAGCTTACGGAAGGAGAGCATAGAACACTTAAGGTAACAGCATACCTCTACTTGAACAGTTGCTAAGAAATGTATAGAAACATTGAAGAATAAGAAAGAGAACAAAAACAATGATCTCTGATGTTACTTGGATATCGTATGAAGATATAACAAATGTTTAAAGTAGAAATAAAAATGCTTTGAAGTGAAGCAAAAATATAATCCAGGCAGATAAATTGATGAGCTGGCTTAGACTCGAACTGAGCAGAAAGCTAAAAGGAAGAATACTTGTTAATTAAGAAATAGAATTTTAAAAATTAGTTTACATATGACAGTTCAAGTAGATTAGACTTACATTATTGGAACGATGGTTAGTAGGTATCAAATACTATCTTAACAAAATATACATTATTTAAAGTAACATAAGGAACCTTATACTTACTGATTGGATACACAGCATTGCAGCTCTTCGTGGTATTGATTGAACTTCAAATTTAGATAAATCCATGTTCAGTGCATATTCTTATGTTTACTTCATGTAACGTTTATATATTTAGTTCCAATAACAACTGTTCACATCCATAGAGAACATTCTGTAGGGAAAGGAAAACAATTTCTGAACGAACGTACATTTACAAAGTTACGTTATTTACTTTAGATTAGATTATTTATCTACTACGAAAGCAACAAATATATTTGAACGATACTGAGACGAAAATTTTAACTTAAGTCTGTATATTATCCTAACTCTTGGTGGAATTCTCTGTTTCAGACTTTTTTCTTTTCAAATTCGACACGACACCGAAAGACATGAGTAGCAACTAGAATTCGCCAGTGCTTTTCCTAATAAATACAGGAATTACCCTGCTCCAAAGGATACAGATGCACAAAAAATATTATATCTATTGTATGATCAGAAAAAGAGAGGTTGAATGGATCCAAAGGAAAGAGGGAAATAATTCTGGTTATGCAGCTGTATGTTCCTGTTGTAGAGCACGAATGATAAAACATGAGCAAGGAAAGAAATTATTTATAACAAGATCAACATTTAACTGTTATTAACCGGTCTAATTAATATTCTTTCACATGACACCAAACCTTCCTACGAAGTTTACCAAATTAATCCTACTAGCGTAGAAATCACAGCAACTGACATCAAGAAAACTGGCAGAAGAAAGAAAAGCAAATAACAAATGAATTTTGACACATATGTTTTGAGTCACACAATTTTATGTTCAGAATAAATATTTTATGTTTGAGGACATAGAATAATCATTGAGCAATCACACAGGTACGAGACATGGTATCCAACCTATTGAAAAGTTTACCATGTTCTCTCTCACGTCAGTTTCATCATGCGAATCTCAGCATAATATCTAGACTCCCGGATGATTATTGAAAGAGCTTTGTTTTAACTTCGTAGACCTTTTTCTGCATTTTGAAAATTTCCAAACAATTGACAATCTTGTAATGAATGTCTCCCTTCGAGATACAGGCTGATCCCCATATTGTCTTATCCGATGTCGCAACTGTTGGTTGGTCAGTGGCTAAACACATGTACGAATGTTAAAATAAATCACAAGTTATGTTTTCTATTTTCTATTTTTCCCTCGAAAGTAGGTAAATCTATCAGTTGCTCTAGTCAAGTTGAACCAAACAATTAAAGAAGAAATAGCAACGTCATCCAGCCCCTGAGTCTAGCGATTAACGTCGCGAACTTCTGAGTAGTACTAGGAAGGCATGAATGATTGACTTTCCAGCCGGCTATGTTCACACAGATTTCCCAAAGATATCCTAGGTTTCACCTGTCTGTATATAAACTATTATCTTTGCGTGCTACTTCTTTTCTATCTTTGTCCAAGAAAAGTGCTCGCTAAGAAACCTCACTCCGAAGATATCTGACCAACTTGGACAACAGCTACTTGTTCAGTCTATCCGATATAAATATTTAAAAAATGAAGAAAGGAAAGTGTTAGAATGGCAGAACCTACTCCTCCATTAAAGTCTTAACTTTCGTGCTTTCAACAGAGCAAGCATCGATACTACTTTTTATACCCATTTTGTACCAAACTCATCGTCGCAACTTTGTTGTTCGAATTTGCCATCCCACGAAGTTCATCATACTGCAGATGTGTTCAAATTATTAGTCTTATTTCTGAAAATTTTGTTTCTTGTTCGTATCTAAGAATGGCAAAGAAGCTCCTGGAATGGGCACAAGGATTGAAATATTGAACTTCTGATGACTGAGAGAAAGTATGGTTCAGTGGTGAGTCATATTTCACTGTGCTTGATGAAAGTTTATAATATCGGCGACGTCGATCTAATTAGGAGTTACAATTGGAATGTGTAAATTAAAGTGTAAAAAATTCAACTGTAGTTTTTTTTAGGGTGTAACGTCTTAGATTCATATAACAGAGGAATCAATGCAGTTTTACCAATAAATAAAGGGCCGCTTGTTTTGGTGGTGATCTTTATGCATAATGGAGCCCCACGGCACAAGTTTAAGAATGTAAAAAAGTCACTAAGGAGAAGGATATCAGTGTACTTCCTTAGCCGGACAAGAGTCCCGACATGAACCCCACTGAAAATCTCTGGAGCTTCGTGAAGGCAATGCTAAAGAAGAAGAACATTAAAACCAAACATCAGTTGATCGAGGAAATCAATAATTTATGGGTTAACAACGGCAACTTGCAGAGAAAGTTTATTAAACTTGTAGTAGCATTCCACAAAAGCAGAACCATTTAATAAGAAATAAAGGGTTCCATACGAAGAGTAACTTTTGTCAAACGTAATTTTCTTTTGATTTTTGATCTTATTTAATGTTTGTTATGTGGAAATAAACAGTGTATAGCAATTGCATATGTGTATCATGCACAAATTGATTACTGATTTCGAAAAGCTTAAGTGACAGGCAGTACAAATGAGTAAGAAATTAGATAGAAGTCACTAGGGTTAGGTACAAAAGTGTCTCTAATGTAACACGCATGGAAAATGAGAATTAAGGAAAATGAATATTGAGTCTAATACTTTGAACACATCTGTAAAAGAAAAAGAGTTGCAAAAGTGCATTTGGAATAAAGTTCTTACGCAAACTTAAGGAAAATGCTTAAATTTAATTAAGCAAAATGAGAAAATATCTTTAACTTGAGACAGGATTTTGTTAATTCATATACCTTGCCTAATTTTAATATATTAAAATATTTACTAACAAAACTTATTTTGAGCAAGTTCTGGGATGAAATTCAAATGTTAATAGTGCTCATCTTTATTTTTCATAATATTCCTTAATTACTAGAATGCCCCGAATTTAACATTACCACACAGAATATAGTTTATGTATTATTTTATGAAAGCAATAACAATAATGAACAAGTTAGGTGGTGACTAGTTTTAAAGGAGTTTTGATAATACATGAAAGAATCAGTATATACTGGAATACAATGCTCGAAAGTCGAATGCATAAATAACATATCTACGCGTATAAAGAAAAATATGACCACAGAACACAACCTTTGAAGAACTAACTACAGCGGTCAAAAAATGTTTTGCACAAAGCAGTCATAAGTTATCATCAAGGAAGCAGGGAAATGAAATATTTGCCAGTGCGTTCGTAGTATTTCCAATCTATTTTGACTAACACGTGTATTGTAACTCGAAGTTATCCCGCCACGGGTATTTTGTAATATTGAGCAGCTGAAAGTATACAGTACCCATAACCAGTGTGTGTGGAGTCAAAGAGAAAAAGGGTTTTCGTAGTTGTAAGTCGTTAGTAGTGACGTGGGTTATTATAAGCATGTCACGCACACGCTCGGATTAGCAGATCGTTTACGAAGTGTCACGTCAATGCAGCAACATTTTGCACAACAGTACGTAGCTTAGATTGTACGCTGAAAGCAAAGTGACATGTCACGTGTATGGTACAGATTTCATGAGACATCGGATAAACACCGCACAGGTCGTCCACTCAAAACGACATCTGCTAAAGATCGATTCATTAGTCCTCCAAGCACAACGCCGTCCTACTGTCACTTCAACCAACATTGCAGAGAGGTCCGTGGACCTACAGGTGTAAGTGGGTCAACTCATCACAAACAGTGAGCATTCCTCTCTAAGATATAGGGCTCTATGCACATAGGCACTCCGTAAACACTACATAACGGCATGTTTAAAATTGGTAAGAATGAATCAAAACTGGGCACGGGAACAGTGGATCCAATCTCTGTTCACGTTTGAATTACGCATTGAGCAACATCCCGATGAGACCAATATCCATGTGTGGAGATCACGTGTGCCCAATGTTTTCATGCTAACTTTGTCGTATAATGCCCTCAGCAGCAGGGAGGTTTCGCACTGTTCTGGACCAGAATCACTGTGGGACATCGTGCACCTCTAGTCCAAATCCAGAAGATTATGCCTGCAGAAACCAACGTGCAGACCATGCTTAAACCTATATTTTCACAGGTCAGTGGATTTTCATAGGGGATCACCTCACGATAGTAGACAATAATGTTCGTACACACCGTGCGAGGAATGTGACCGAATGCTTAGAGGTACAGTACAACCCCAGGAATCCGAAATTTCAGATAGTCCGAACATCTCCGAACAAAATTGATCGTGAAATTAAGTTTTTGGTGAAGGCTTACGCGATCGGCCAATTTTAACGCTGCTTGACTCACACGCAAGGTCACTAACCTCGCGTATCCGTCTAACCCTGTCGTCATTGCTTATTTATCCTATCTACGATGCTCTAATTGATGATCTGGTGTATTTATTGAGTATTTTAAACGTTCTTTTGGATAATCCGAATTTTACGGAATCCGAACAGGGCTCAGTCCAATTAGTTTGGATTCCCGGAGTTATTCTGCCTATGACACACAAAGAATAGAGTGGCCCCCGCCTTTCTCTGATTTGAACTGTATCGTGAATCGTCCGCATCCTCCCCCACCCAATACTACATGAGATCATCTAGCTCCAGTGGAAGAATGGGATAGCCTGCTTCAAGATGTTCTCGATAATCTGATTTGGAGGATGCCCGGACCTGTCCAGGAGTGTATTCGTGTGCGTGGACGCTCAACACATTACTACTGTCTGCAAATGAGAGGAAATTTTCCATTAGTTTCGGTTGGAAAATCAAGTGGACTTTGTTGTGATTCGTGCTCCAAAGGCAACCGTTTGATAATGTGTGTTTTGTTGTACTTGTAAGTATGGCACATTTTGTTGTGTATTGTTTTCTGTGCACTAACACAGGTTTGTATCTGTCTCCAAGGGCGACCATGCATACACTATCTTGTAATATCACACTATTTACATAATATGTAACACGTTTTTTAACCAGTGTAATACGATACCTTACACGTGACGTCATTGACGTATCCAAGGATGTTAGATAAGAGTACAGTCCAAAAAATAAACAAATTAATCCAAAATTAACTACGTCAGTCTATCATCTTGGTGTGCACAGCCAGAATTTAAGAGAGTGCTTCTTACACATAACTTAAATACCAATATGTTCGTTTGGTTAAATATGTATTATTAAATATTAATTAAGCAACAGAAAAAAGAGTAAAACTTTGGTTCTATCAGATGATCATTTTTATTTTAAGTCTTTCAGATTCAGATTTCTCAATATTTTCCTATCCTCTAATTGTAACATCCTTGGATATATGTCCATGATGTCACTTGTGAGTCAATCTATCAGTTCTATAAACGTTGAACAGGACTGCCATGAAGTTTGAGTATTCTTTGACATTAAAACAAATGCATAACATAATAAATAAAAGAATAGTGTAAATAAATTAAAATTACATTATAAAGAACAGTATAGGTTTAGGGTACCATCTTTAATCTAAGGCCCAAATTTTATTTTATATAGATACCTATAGACCTACAACATAGTCATAATACTATTACATGTTTTCTGAATGTTTATTCTTACCTTGTAAAATTTGAACTAAAGATGGCTTCAACGGGATGAACCAATCGTGATATATACTGTATATGTATTATAGAGCCTTTTCCATGACCTTAGACTGTTTTCATTTCCAATAGTTTAGCGAAGTAATTATCTGAAGCATGTTCCTGAGAGTACATCCATAGGACAAATTCGTTCAAGTTCACCTCTAAATCAGCGTCGATTGAATAATCGTAGAAACCTGAAATGAGAAAGAAAACAAAAAAAAGGCAGCAGAATATCCAAAGGATATTTTGCTGTTTTGTGGATTAGTGGGCCTTACAATCTAAAGAGTGTGTTCGTATCCTAGGATCCAATAAGGGTTATATCCCTGTCTTCAAAAAGGATAATAAAATCCTTACATCCAACAAGGATTGTACCCTTACCTTCAGAAAGGATGCAACACCTAGAAAAATCCTTAAAACTAGTTAAAACTAAGTAAAGAGGGTTTCGATTCCAAAAAGAATCTCTGTCCTCGTCTGGAACAAGAACAGCGACTCTTATGCGGTACCCTAAACCATACAACTAACCTTAACTAAACTTATCCATAGAGCAGGCTGCCTGCTCTTACACTCTAAAGCACTCACTGCGAATGGCCTCTTCTTTCTTCTCCTGAAAAGAAAAAAGAAAAACAAAACAAGAACACACATATAATACATGTACTTACGAATTACATCCCTCGTTGCTTACGATGGCTCCTGGAATCTGGAGCGAAATACTGCGCTGCTCCTCTGAAAATAAGAAAGATAAATCAATATTCTGTGTTTCTATTTAGTTTATATGGCAAGTTCCTTACACGAATAACTACATACAAATGAACTAGTCAGTCAAAGGAATATTTAAAATGAGACTTTCCAAAGTTTGTTTAGAAAATGAGAGAAGAGAAAATTAAAATGCAAATGTAAAAACACTAAGGATAGACAGAACAACTTTGAAAATGAGAAATGAACTAAATGAAATATTCAAGAAACAAACCAAAAATAGGAAATAAGAAAACAAATTGCAAATAGAAATACAGTTAATGATCAAAAGTTTTGGATTCAAATGTCACAGACAAAACACAAGACTTTAAAATGGGGTAGATATGATACAATAAGATATAATAAAATTTGTTATGTGTTGTGGAGTATATCACATTTCACAGCAGCCATCACCCGTGCTGTACTGATTAGTGTCGCGAAACTCAGTTTGGCAATCGGGAGGTATGCAGGTTCGAAGCCTGCTCCCAGCTAACTGAGGTTTTCCAAAATTGACCTCAGGTACATCAGGCGAATGTACCTAAAGCGCTAACTGTTACATTGAACATTTCTTTTCCCAGAAGGGTGGTCGCTAAGAGATGTTTATGACAGCTTAAATCATTAGATCATAGATATCTCTACATCTAACAAAAGATAAATAATAATGTTGATTATTAACATTTGTTGTCATTTAATCATTTTAACATGTAATTCTAAAACGAATGTATACAATAGAACTTTTAAGTTCAAGTGTAGAGACAAATGAAATTAAAATGTACTACTTTTGATGAATAGCAAGAAGACAATATAGAAACTCAAAAAGAAAATAAACAGTTTTTTATGCAGATTGGCTTTCTGCACATCACTTGAATGATTGTGAATGATGTCCTTAATGTACGTACGAGTGCTGTTATGTGTTTTAATCACGTGACGCTGAACAATTGTCTATGCGACAGAAAAGAGTCTTTAATTATTCTGCAGAAGATTCTCTCGACAAAATTGAATAGGAATAATTCTGTTCTATTTTTCGTACATAATCATGCTATTGAAATCTAAGAAGAGCATTTTTTAAATTTATTTTTATGGACTAAACAGTCAGCTGTGATCTAATCCTGTTCCATATCTTAAAGATGAAGTCCCTGGGCGAGCTATCTCTTCAGGCTCTGGATGTGGAAACTAGCGGGCGGAGCAATAGCTTAGGTGTTTATTCGACATACTCTGGATGATAGTAAATAGAAAATTTGAAAAACCGCAGTCAGGATAGTCGGCAGAAGGATTCCAACCTATTCACCTCACCACGACGGAGCCAGCGACCGTATCCACTGGATACCGGGGCTAAAATTGGAATCTAAGATATTCTATTGCAAATTTACAGGAAGAAGCACTTGAAAGTTGGATGTATTTGTTAAGGCAATATGATACAAAATCATTCAAAATATAATGCATGCCTGTAAT
>JAGDQP010033019.1:0-20923 GCA_022664845.1 Lepisma saccharinum
TTTAGGTGTAGCGTACCGCAGACAGATTAACGTACGTCATACCTATCCAATTCACCATATGTCACTATGATCTGTTTTTTTATCTGTGCCAAATGAAGTGAGTTGGAACCACTGCGCCAACAAAAGGACTGCCGTCCAAAGTGCATGAGAGACAGAGGCGGAGAAGTCACATGCGGCGGGCTCGCTGACTGAATTATATTAGCAAAACAGCTATCTTACGCTCACTGTAATAATTGATTCATGATTTAAATGCAAATTACAGTAAAAAGAAATAAAAAAATGCACTTGGAATAGCCAGGATCTTCTTGTTGGAGAGGAAGGTCATTCTTTTTTTTTTTGGGGGGGGAAGGAAAAATATTCGGGTGTCTTGTTGAGGGAAGGGGAACGCAGTGATTTCTCGTGGATGTATGTAATTTTCCATTGTGCAATGTGGCAGGTTACCAGATGTACTCTTTTAAGAGTACGACATTTATACTCTTCCCTTCTTTTAGTGGAGTGCTCTTTCATGATCTATTTTATATAGATTATATAGATTTTTCAGTGGATGGAGCTCCATAAAATTTCACAGTGTATGGATACTGAGAAATGTGTAGAATGATAGCAAAAGTAGTTAGAATTGAGGAATCGCTTCTGTTTCATTAACTTTCTGATTTGATTTTTTTTTTTTTTTAAAGAAGGTGACAAAGAGTTCATTGAAGCATTGCCTCATTAAAACTGAGTGAATTATTTCAGTCCTAATACAGAATCTGTTTATTCTGAATTTCAAAAGGTCAGTTTTTTATTAATGTAATACCTGCTTACAATGCCAACATGAAAAGGATGGACACAACAGAGAAATAGACTTCAGTGGATTCAGTTAAGTACTTATCGTTGATTTCTATAATGATTAATTGAGCGGCCGTGGATCAATGGCTTAGCGTTCGGGAAGGGGGGATCCTGGGATTGATCGCAGCGGACGACCATCCTCACTTTTGTTTTAACGGGGATTTTCCTCAGTCATTCCAGGCAAATGCTGGGATGGCACCTACAAAAAAGGATCTGGCCGTGTACCTTCCAAGATCATCTTCCCCACAGTATCCCTGCCTGAGCCTCAGTTGCCTAAAGGCATTAAAATTAAATGCAAATTCAATTTACTAGTGATTCAGCAGCACACCCGTGGATTAGTGCTAAGAACATCGAGCTAATAACGTCGAGTGCGGATAGTTCCCACGTTCGAACATCACAGCAGACGATGGAAAAAATTACTGTTGGAAAGTTAATATATCATGATGAAAGCAACGGACAAAATGCAGCTAGATGTGTATACAAATAGACAGCAACGTTGCTCTGTTTTAGCCAACCGAATCACTTTCTTTATAGTCAACTATTTTTTTTAACCTTTTTCTTCTCAACCATTATTGCACGTCGAATAAACCGTTGAACAGGTGAACATTTTGTTACAATTACAACGTAAAACTTACGTTTCCGTACTAACGTTTAATCCACGTATTTTCAACGTATGTATGCTACCCGGGATCTGCTTCAGTGTTGTACGTAAGTACAGTACTTACAATCTCCCTACTAAATCGCACATATTGCAATTTTGACGTCAGGCAGCAATCAATATTCCTAGAAAAATGCTAGCAAGACACATTCTACCAAAAATGTTATAGCATCTTCTCAGGTATCGAAAAACCAACAGGATTTGCTGTTTCGCACGACAAGATTTCAATCATAAGAAAAATACTACGATTTATCTTACAAGTCTTATGACTGGTTTTCATGAAAGCTTGCGTTACTTGCAATTTGAAGAGTAGTAAATTGAAACACGGGTTTCATTGCGTGTTTTATTGTAAGGTAAGTTTGACACGTATTTCCATTGGCTATTCACCCAAATCGCACGCAAAGCAAGCAACGCAAGTTTTAAAGTAAATCAGCCTTCACATTAATTTCATTTCAATAAAATATTATCAAACATTCCAAATGAAACATTGTTTTCTGATTAATGTTTTATAACGTTTATAATTTCTGTATTATCACAAATAAAATGACATCTAATTATAAATCTTAGGCGCCATATAGTACACTTGACATTCTGTTAATATTTTGAATTAACATAAAAATCTGTTACTTGGAAACACTGATCAAATAAGCGATTTGAAAGCAAATGGTTCTAATCTCAATAATTTTATACCTGCTACTTTCAGTTATTGTGCCTGTTCCTGTGACAGTAGAATTCGATTCATGCAAAACCAGTTTCTGGAACAGTTTATCTTTCGCGCTTATTCCGTTCGCGTTAATTCCGTTTCGCGCTTATTCCGTTAGCGTTACTTCCGTTTCGCGCTTGTTCCGTTCGCGTTAATTTTGTTTCGCGCTTGTTCCTGTCGCTCTAGTTCCGTTTCGCTCTTATTCCGTTCGCTCTACTTCCTTTCGCGCTTGTTCTATTCTCGTTACTTCCGTTTCGCGCTTGTTCCTGTCGCGCTAGTTCCTTTCGCGCTTAATCCGTTTCGCGCTTATTCCAGCGACCCCACGAGAAGACCGCACAGTACTGGAAAATAGGCCGTATTTTTTTTTTATCTCAGGGCCGTATTTTAATCGGGGTCGCAGAATAACATCCAAAAGAATAAGGGCAATTGGAATAAGTACAAAAACATCGCTAGCGATGAGCTATCGCGTCGCATCGCATAGGAATAACACCGAAATGAATAAGACCGATTGGAATAAAGTCGAAAGGAAACAGGTCGATTGGAATAACACACCGAAATGAAATACATCGATTGGAATAAAGCCGAATGGAATAAGACCGATTGGAATAAAGCTGAATGGAGTAAGGTCGATTGGAATAACACCGAAAAGAACAACTTTAAAAAACCACGTACAGATTCGATTCAGGAAAATCCCTCTTTGATCAATTAATTTATAACTGTCATTAATTTATACCAGGGTGTAAGATAAGTAGGTAAGGAAGCGAAGCAGCCAAATGTGTTCTCTTAATGCACTATGTTTTGCTGGTTTCCCACTAAGATCGCTGCGAACTGAGGGCCTAAATAAGGTAACCTAAAATACTGGATATTCTATCAGTCGCTATTTCTACACTCTACAGTACAAGTAAACAAACTAATTACAAAAGGGGTTCTAGGTTCAATTGTACTTCTATGCTATAGTGTGATGTATACATCACAAATTTGGAAGTATACCATATTTATAATAAAATTTCGTTTTTTAAAGTAGTGAATAGTTTATTTATTTATCTTTCTATACACGTTAGAAGACAATTTATCATTTTAGAACCTTAAAATTTGTTTTGGCATGTTTTATTGACAAGAATTTTTAATGCATTCCCATTTTAGTGAATTCATGAATTTTAACATGCATGAATCGAACACCGTTTATTGCCTTGAATTTTTTAGTTTTGTATTTTTTAGTTTTCTAGTAGAAGAGAACGAGTTATATTTAATTTTAATTAGTTAAAACTTATGGCTGTTTTAGTGTACACTCAATGACGTGTCGTCTATATACAAAATATTAACTTGCACTTGGTAAATGATAATATAGAATGAATGGAAAATGTTACATAATTTAAGACTTTTCTTTAGTATACGTCAGACGTTCCATTTGTAAGCAGAAATAGAGAAGTCACAAGTGGTGTCAGGTTAAACGTGATGTGCACCGTGTATTATAAAACCGTTTTGGTTACGCTATCGCTGACTCGACATACTGTCCTTATCTTTTGTAACAAAATATTAATGGTAATATATAAATAAACATGTCACTGTGATGTAGCATTACCATGATTCCGATTCATGGTCCTGTGAATTATTTCGTTCGGAGAAATCACGCTCGGCGTAAGCCAAAGTAATATTTTAATTCCAAATTGCAAAAACAACATGGCTACTCTTTAAAAACCCCTAAATCTTTCAAAAGATTGAAGGTAATGTTAGGTTGGGTTAACCTAACTTCTATTCGTTACACTTATCTTTAACTGGAATTAACGTCTTTAGTACCTCGCTGGTCCTAAATAATGTACTAAACATTATGATTTCTCGTCCGTGGCATAACCTGCATAACGGGTCATTCTTGATTCTATAAATACCTAACAGTCGGTAATTCAAAAACTGTTAACGAACGCACTAGAGTTGATTAACGCAACGAGCAGGGCAGCATGTGGAGGAATTCTATTATGATTTATGAATGACATGTTTGCTACAAAAATCACAAACATAATGTCGAAAAAGCGAAGACGGTTTATTTAAAGTTTGATGATATACTTTTCTTCATTATACGCGATGCACATGACGTTTAACGCTGACTCCATGTGCTCGCCCCAACCTGGAAGCAGGCAAATAATCCAAAATGCGTTTCGCTCTTTCACTCTAATTTCACACTTGCATGGTTCGAAACTGTTATATTTTGTGGACCAGAAAATAAAGTGTCCCCGAGAATTATGTGTAGTGTATCCTTCCGCTAACAAGTAAGTCGAGAATCGAAGCATACAACCGAATAACGCTGTATGGCACATTGCGGAATGTGCTGAGTTACCAGTTGAATCATTCTGTACGGAAAACAATTGACATATACTGAAAGGCTCGTTTCGTCATTGGTCAAGAGATGGATGACACTAGTATGCATGGGCGGATTTATGGAGGCCATTGCCTCCAGTGGTTCCAGAATGACTTTAAGATAAGATAAAATGAATTTTATGGGCGGTAACAGCACCATGGCTTACTCCCGTCCTGAGAGAATGACTTTAAATGTTTTATTCTAAACGATAACTTTTACAGTGATTGACCGTCCCCAAGGTCTCTATCGTCCCCCTCCCCCAGGGCCTCTCCCCTAAATTCGCCCATGCTAGTATGCTGGCAAACGTCTCTGAGCGGAACAACGCTGTACAGTATGTGCAAGCAAGAAAGCGGACGGCAGCGAAGTCAAGTTATCTGCTGCATTGGGTCATACAGCGTTATTCGGCGGAAAGCTACAATTTTAGTTTACCATCACCTTAACCGAAATATTACCTATTTATTTAACAATATACAGGGCAATTTCAGTTATTTTACAATGGATATATTTGGATAACAATAACGGAAAAAGTATTTGGGAAAGAATTGGCCCTAGCTTTATTCAAGGTACCATTTCAGTATTTGCCTAAAATGGACGAGGGAATGCTCAGTCAGGATAGCCGGTACCGGGAGTCAAACCCGGGTCTTCCCGATTACAAGACGAGCACTCTACAGATTGTTATACGTCTATTTTACATTATGGTTACTTTGTTGAAGATACTTGAAGAACTTCTCACGTTAATGATTAAATTCACGTCGAGAATTTTAATTATATTACTATAAGGTGACCTCTGTTTCTACGAAGACAAATATTTTACACAATAATCTAATTGGTTAATTTGAATGATTTATATACTTCCAAGATGTGTCATCGTAAAAAATAAAAATTGTTGAGGCGAAAAGAATAAATTGATCTTGTTGGTGACATCTATTGTCAGATTTAATAAGTTTATGAATGGTAGCATTACTGCTGATATATAATCTTGTCTCGCAGTATGATCGTCTTTTGTTTAGTTTTCAGTGAAGAAAATGTCTTTACATAAAGTGGTAAAATTCCATGACGTATTGTTTAAAACAGAACAATTGAGTGATATTCAACGCGTAGAGAAAGAAAACCAACACATGAATACAGAAGTACAAATGCTGATTCCGAAGGGGGAAGAGAAACCAATCTCTAGTGCAAGTGACCTTGACGGTGAAGTTCCACGTGAAAACAGCTGCGAAGGTCAGGCAAGTGCGTCAACAGACAATATTTCATCTCAGCGACCACAAAGAGAAAATAAACAACCCAGCTGGATGACAAGTGGTGAGTTTTTTATTGGTGTTGCGTACTCCGTCTTAACAAGCGCCGATGATCCTGTTACATTTGAACAAGCAATTAATTCAGAAAATAAATCTCAATGAATTTCTGCTATGAAAGAAGAAATAGAAGCATTAAATGAAAATAAAACGTGGGATTTAGTTGAATGTCCTAACAATGTGAAATTAATTGACAATCGGTGGGTTTATCGCACAAAATTAAATGAAGATGGAACAGTAGAACGTTTTCGTGCAAGACTTGTTGCAAGAGGTCATATTCAAGAAAAGGGGATCGATTTCAAAGAAACTTTTAGTCCTGTAGTGCGTTACGAAACGATAAGAACTCTCATTGCAGTTGCAGCAAAAGAAAATTTGCATGTTTACAATTTTGATGTAAAGACCGCGTTCTTATATGGTGACATTGAAGAAGAAGTGTACATGTCTCAACCAAAAGGCTTTGAATATGGTATCTTATACAAGAGAAGCAAGGAAGCAGATTCAACTTTGTGTGGATACAGTGACGCAGATTATGCTGGTGATGTGAAGACGAGAAGATCTACCAGTGGTGTATTAATTATGTTTTCTGGTGAAGCGATATTCATGGAAAAGCAAACTTCAATCAACTGTGGCATTATCGACAACTGAAGCTGAATTTGTGTCAGCGTCGGAAACAGCGAAAGAAATTTTGTGGTTATCAAGATTGTTGAGTGAATTAAGCGCAATCAGAAAAGATGATATACCTGTGATTATGGTAGATAACATTAGTGCTATTAAGCTCGCGAAAAATCCCGAGTTTCACAAGAGAAGTAAACATATTGAAATCAAACAGTGTTTTGTGCGTCAGTGTTGTGAAGAAAAGAAATTGCAAGTGCTATACGTTGAATCTGAAAAACAAATTGCTGATATATTAATAAAGCCTCTTGAAAAATCTAGATTTACCATGCTCCGTCACAGTATGGGGGTTTGTGTGTAAAATTACATATAAGAGAGGAGGAGGTAGCATAAATTTATTCTTTTGGAGGAAGTGTTGAGGCGAAAAGAATAAATTGATCTTGGTGTTGGTGACATCTATTGTCAGATTTAATAAGTTTATGAATGGTAGCATTACTGCTGATATATAATCTTGTCTCGCAGTATGATCGTCTTTTGTTTAGTTTTCAGTGTTCGAGGACAATATGGCTGAGATCAGTCAGAAGCGTATTTCGTGTTGCAGTTAATGTTTTTTTTGTGCACCAAAAATATTCTTGTTTTAGTTCTTCTTATCACACATAATATTTAAATATATGGGACTCAAAGTTTTTGTGTCTTTCACTGCGACAACCCGATCTCTGCTAATTAAAAATTCAACAATAGTAAAAAATAAAAATAATAAAATAAAGATTGTTGAAATTACGCAATAGATTTTGGGTTCTCCCCTGTATTATATGATTTGACCTAATCTAACCTTACACTAACATAACCAACTATTAAGAAAACAATAAAGGAAAGTGGGCTAATACAATAAAGAATTGTATAGTGGACAATAAAGGGGCTTTCTTCGGTATTAGACAGTAAACTAGAACTAACCTTATCTCTGCTACTAAATCACCCATCACTATAGCTTATTACATCAATGAGCCGACACATTAAACTGAGAGATCCGATTCAAAAAATGAAAGCCTGACAGAATCTGTATATAAAAGTGATTAATATGCTTTTGGGTATCCTTAGAAGTATTCTAATGAATCAGTAACACACATGTTATCAGTTCTGAATGCATTTGGAAAGTTTCTAATGTGCAGCCTAATTGGGATGATCACTATTATACGGGACATATCTAAATTGGGACAAACTTTACAGACGATTACAAAAAAATAATAAAAAAGTTATGCAAGCATGTGGCCGATTCCGCTTGCTTTTCGAGATACAAGATGATTCAACTCATACAAGGTTCTCAATTTGGAGCCCAAATTCTACAACTGTCAATGGTAAATATGATGAATATTTTCCCATAAATCAGAAACGATGCATTAAAATAAAATTTAGTTTAAGGTAATGTGTAGCAATAGAAGATTAGAAAATATCTCATTGGGTTGTCAGGTGCCAATTTGGTATATTATTAAATTATTTCAATTGCCATTGCGTTAGTTTACTGGATATATGGTATCTTCTAGTGATGGTAAACAATATGTGAAGCACCGAACGTGGTGTTGCAAACTGTTAATATAATCTGACGTTAAACGTTGATAAGGGACATACGGAATATTTCACATCGTATTCTAGGGAACATAATTGTTCCATTCTGGAGTGGTGTCCTTTCCCCACCTACTTATCTTGCACCGTGCCTTAGAATTCTTCTAATATAACAGTAATTCACATACTGTTAATTCTGAATGGATCGGGAAAGTTTCTAATTTCAAAACTGCACCCTAATGGGGATGATCACTATTTTGTATATCAGTAGCGGCGTAAGGTAATCTGGCACCAACCCGGGCGTAAGTGAACTAGATTGATGTCCGGTCGCGAACGCAATCATAAGCTCACACTGCTACTTTTGGCCGGAATATCTTATTTTTTATTATTCCGAACTCCACGAGAAAACTGATGGCTGCACCGGGGCTTACGTGCCATGACAGATATATTCCTGCCATTCGCCGTAATCTATCTATACATGAGAATGGTTATTCAGATTGCGGAGAGTCATGATTATAAGTCATTAGTCAAGCACAGAAGTAAGTCCTGAGACGGCAAGGCTATTACGCCACCGACCACCATAAACGTGCTCCAATGATTAATTTTATCAAGCGATTATTTGAATTTTATTTATGGCCTTTAGGCATCTGAGGCTCAGGGAGTTGAAAGGATTCGGGAAGGTGTCGGTCAGGGTCTATTTTGAAGGTGTCATCTTGGCATTTACCTGGTGTGACTGAGGAAGAAAACTGAAAAAAACCTGTCAGGATGGTCGGCCGCTGGGACCAAACCCTGGACCTTTCGACTCTACGCCAACGCTCTACCATTGAGCTACGGCGGATCGGTATCAAGCTGTTATTGTGTCGCCATTTGTGTCGGCGCGGTCCCTCGGGAGGTGGGTTCTCGGGCGGAGGAACCGCTGGCCCCCCGCTTACGTCGCCACTGATGCATATAATCTTAAAACTACTTTAACGTATTCTAACCTTAAAGGTGCATGCTATCATCAATTAAACGATCTGGTAGAGATACTGTCTAAAGTTCAACCATGGCGCGTTGTATGATAAAATATAATATTTGCATCCACTTTAGATACTTCCAAGGATGAGGAAACGCCTTCGATGTAATAATAATTTCGGATCAGGTTTTGAATTAATCAAACATTTGTATCTGATTAAAGATAAAAGTAATTGATTTCAGTTTACTTACCTTAGTCCTCAAAGTGTGTGATGGGGGGGGGGCACAAGGGAGCACGCCGTGTCCCTACCTATTTCATTTTGGATTTGGCGTACCTCTGCCTTTTTATCAATGGGAACTTTCAATAGGCAATCGCCACTACTAGGTGCAAGCATACAATCGTACTTTTCTAGCTCACTTCTCCAAGCGTTCCCTTACATTTTCTAATGCACTTCGAGCACTGATTTACCTAATCGAAGAATACCTACCTTAACTCTCACTATTTTAATGAACAGGGAAAGTATCCGAAGTGCAGCCAAATATTTGATTTGATTAGTCAAATATCTCCCACCCAGCCATGCGCTATTGTAATCCCTTCATGGCCCTTATCTTAATTTCATTATGTCATTTCAAATTTATTTTCTTCGTTTTTGAATTGCAATTTGATATCTACCCCTACATAGTACAAGTATATCCTATGGACATCATTGGATGCAGGCATACCATTCATTTTGTGTCCACAGGAGGAGTACGCCCAATGGAGAAGGTAAGGGACGTCCATTAGACTTCCAAAGTAGACTCGATGGTTATGTTCAGTGGAAGTCCATATAAGGTACGATTATGGACAAGTACGAATTTTAGCGGATGGGCTGTATCATGTATAGTTGCGGAAATACCTTAGCGACCTCGCCCCATTCCACGACCAGAACAGCAGGGATCCTTCTCTCCCTCTTTTACCACAACTTTTCCACGCGCCCTGCCATGCTTTTTCTTCCATCATTGCCAAATTTCTTTCTAAAAGAAAAAACAAGTGCAAGAAGAAGAAAGCACTATTATTTTTCACCAAAAAAGAAATTGTATTGCAGAAATGTACAGTAAGGCCTATAAGGTTATGTTATCTTATTTTCAACTTGGGTTCATAGGAATTTACGTTGTACTTTGTAACTGCCTTCCGACTCCAAATCCATTTTTATTGCAACCTACTTGCAATCCCCCAGCCCGTTTCTCTCTCTCTTTCTCTTTCTTTCTTTCTGTCTGTCTTTCTTTCTTTCTCTCTCTCTCTCTCTCTCTCTCTCACACATACACACACGTGATATATATATATATATATATATATATTGATAAATTCACCGAGCCTCCTGGTCTAGTGGTTAGCGTTACTGACTACGAATTGAAGGGTCCCAGGTTCGATTCCCGACGCTGCCAAGGATTATTTTCCAAGGCTTGTGGGTCTGGAACGGTGCCCACTGCCCACCCAGCATCGTGATGCAATTGGGGAGTTGCTATGAATAAAAGATAGTTGCGATCGCAGTGAGCTCTCCTCTCCCAACTCGTCTGGTCAGCGTGGGAGCAGTAGACCATCTCCTCCCTCCGGGGAGAGGTCTTATGCAGTAGTGGATCGTATATGGTTGTGATTTAATATTATTATTTATATATCAACAAATATATAATGATCGCAAATTCACCGAGATGTTTACTCCTTTTCATTACATCGGGCGAATGCCAGGATTATGCCTTGAATCGAGGTGACATTTTATCCCCATCTCATTTGAATTTGAATTTTATTTATGGTCTTTAATCATCTAAAGCTCAGACAGGGGCAGGGGTCTGCTTCAGGAGAACCATCTTATGTATATTCAAAATATACATGAAAAAGTCGAGAATTGAATGCTCAATTTCAAGAAGAAAAATTTCGTTATCAGTCGTAAACTTCTGGGAAAATATTGTGGATAAATTCTCCGCCTTACATTAGTAATGCAATCCTATCCATGGAGAACTGATAATTAAAAACAAATAATCTCTTTATTTGATAAATTGATTAAAAACTAAAAATACATTCACAACGTAATATTATATAAGTTCTAATGAAACTGGATTGACTTACCTTTATTCCATGTGCGTGTCAGAAGTCTTGCTTTCACTTTCTGAAGACGAATTGCCAATTTCAATAACCAATTGTGCACTATCCCTATCATCGAAAACGTCCTGCAAGCCCCTATAACTATCTTCGGTCTTTTTAACTTTTTTAATGTAATTTTGCCACTTCTCAGGAGTCACAGTATCAAACGTCGCCCGCAGTATTTCAATTATTTCATTAATGGGTCGTCCTTTAAGATTTAGAGAGGCCACTTTTCGTTTTACTTGTGACCACACCATTTCTATCGGATTTAGAATACAATGATAGGGGTGCAATCGGAGCAATATGTGTCCATAAGAAGTAGCCATCAATTGCATATTTTTTCTCGCGAGGTCCATGTTGGTCAACGATTTCCAAAAGAACGGGTTTAATTGGAATGGGAGACGGCACGTGAATATTATGATTCTCCATGTATTGCACGATAGCTGGTTTGTTCCACGAAGAATTCGGTTTTGGGTCTATCACGCGACTATGGTACGGAGCGTTATCACACACTATCACACTAGGTCCTTCCAGGCATCGTAAAACAAAATTTTCGAACCAATTTTCAAAAATCTCGGAATTCATTGTCCCGTGGTAGTCTGCAGGTGCATCAGCCATCTTTTTATGAATTATATGCGCGGCGTCTTTTATAAAACCGGATCTTCCCCCACAATGAACAATAACGATTCACTCACCTTTCTTGTCGGAAGTGGCAACGGTACAATTTTCGGAATCATCCGACCAATTCTTCATCTTACAGGTGTTCGTTTCGTACAGGTTTCGTCTAAATAAAAATCCTGATAACCTTGGAGTCTAAACTGTTTAATTTTCTCCAAATAGCGATACCGCCACGCAATGACGTCTCGAGACTCGGATCTAGTATTTCTTGTTTCTATCATTTTGTATGAAAATCCCATCCCACAGTAGGGAAATTCATACTCGGTCCCCTTAGTTTTCCTTTTTATTTCATTGGCCAGTTTCTCACCCGTGGGTGCTTCCCCCCTCTTAAAAAATTCATACACCGTTCGACGCAATAAGTCTCGCGAAAAATCGTCCACTTTGTCAAAAGCAAATTTAGTTTTTGCGACGTGTTTCTTTGTTGGCGTACTATAGCTCAGACTTATACTTTGTTGGCGTCAGAAATTTTCGATATTTTCTTCACTGTGGTCAAACTGATGCAAGTTGCTTCTGACACCAACTTATTAATATTTTTGTGTGGCAAAGATCCATTGTTTTGTACAACACCTCGAAAAAACTGTTTAACACTATGCACAATTTTAACAGTTTGTTTTCTTGTTTTCGACCCTGTCCCAATTCCGACACTTTTCTTTTTCTTTGGCGTCTCCTGCCCGGAAATACTTGGCATTGGACTTGGTGGCTTCTCCCTGGAAGTACTTGGTATTGGAATTTCATTACCAGGATTTTCACCTTGCAACCACGGTCTGAAAATTGACATTTTAACACGTCGTATAACAAGCACTTTTAACACACACTAAAGCACACACACACACTCAGCAAGATAACAGTACAGATGATGTAACTTAATCAACACTGGCACCAGCTAGATTTGCTTAACCAAACAGTACAAGAAGTCTTCAACTTCTAAAATTTCAATTTAAAGGGCGGAATTCAAGAGGAATTTGGCAACATAGGCACCAGCGAGGGTGGGAAAGTTACGATACAACAACCCTGTCAACATGTGTTAGTCGTAAAATCCAGGGTTCAGAGGACATCTGTTATAGTGGAATTCCAAGAAAAAAAGTCGCTAAGGCTGTTCGCAAAGAGTACATGTACGTCCAATGGACGTCCCATTTTATATCCATAGGACGTCCAGTGGAACCATAAGAGCAAAATTTTGCTGGGTCCACATTGGGTCTTCTTTTCAGAACGTTACTGACAATTTTTGCAAACGGGTTATACCATAAGTAATGTATGTGCGATGACCACCTGCAATGACACCATCTGACGAGCGAATAGTGAACTAAAAGGCACTTACCATAGCTGAGTCACATAGGGCACTTGATTTTGTAACTGTGTGTAGAAGGAGAACAGTTTACTCCACGTGTTGGAACTGGCTTGTGTTTGATAATGGCAGTATCGGAGGACCACATACGGCTTGTAATGCTGTATGAATTTCACCAGGGACATCCATCCAGCGCAGCGGCACGAAACAACAAGGCCGTATATTATCAGGGTGCTGTTGATGTGTGAAAGTGCCAGAGGTGGTTCCAGAGGTTTCGGTCTGGGGATACCAGTCTCACCGATAAGCCACGGGAATAGAGTCTGATGCAGCTGGACAACGATGCCTTGCGAGCAGCGGTGGAAGCAAATCCAGTGCAAACTGTTGAAGAACTGGCCAGTGAACTCCATGTCACCCATTGGACCATCCATCGCCATCTGCAGAAACTCGGAAAGTGGGTACTCCTTGCATTAACGCCTCAACAGAAGCAGCAGCGAGTTTATATCTGCAGATCCCCACTCACCCATCACAGACGTGAGCCATTTCTGGACAGAAAGGTAACAGGGAATGCAAAGTGGGTTCTCTACCATAACATTACACGCAGTGGATACCTAAAAAGAGGCCGCAGGAGTTGTGGCAAGAAAGGAACTTCACCCCTGTAAGGCGATGTTGAGTGTTTGGTGGGATAATTCATTTTGAACCCTTGCCAGGTAACCAGACGATCAATGTCTACAGCTTGAACGTCTACGGACTGCATTGTTGGAGAAACGTCCTGCAAGGGTGTGATCAAATTCGGTGATAACGCGCACCTACTGACGTACTTACGGCAAGAAGAATCTGTGCTTAGATCGAGGAACGTGGCTGGGAGAAACCCCCGGACTCGGCGTTTTCACCAGATCTTGCACCAACAAACTACTATTTTTAGCAGCTTAAAAACCATTTTTTTCGAGAAAACGCTGCAAAATGAGAATGGCGTGCTACGTAGTTCTTTGTCTCCAAAACCGGTGACTTCTTTCAGTGGGGGGTTTCAACAACTGGTTGACAGGCGGCCGCTGTTTTGTGACCATAATATTTTCTGATTTTCATCCGTTGGAAACTTATTTACTGTATAGGTGTGCATACAACGAGGTACAGAACATTGCAGAATAAATATTTTCAAGAAAATTAATCAACAGAATTTATTAATTTATTTAGTTGATTTAAAATTAATTTGTTTTCCCGTTCGAACATTCAAAGTACAAAGACTCGATATTGTAATCTAAATGACGTAATTACAAAGAAAAAATTAATATAGACCCAGAACTAGCAACTCGATTTTCTTTCCATGCTACCCATGTTAATGGTAGACCGTCTATAGAATACCCAGTATATACTAGGCTACCTTAGCAGGCCCGCAGTTGGGCCTGCCATCTAGCGATCGCAGCCTGAACTACGTGCAATAAGGGAACATATTGTAATTCCTTACTCATACTTTTGGAGATAGAGTATCACATAATCTAGAGAGTCCGGATTCAAACAGAAAAGGTGCCAAACAAAATAAAGAATATGGTAGACAATCACTGATGCAAGATCAGACATTAAACTTACGGGGAAAGAAAAACAAGAATTTGAATAAAGATATATATACCGTGAATCACAAACAAGCAGGTTCTGAGTCAAATCAATGTATACCCTTAAAAGGCAATGAAGAACTGGAAGATATGGAGATGCAAACCGCTAATGACGAAATACAGGGCGGCAAAGTAATGGACGCTAAAAGACAATATGAAGAACTACAAGGATCAATATTAGTAGAGAATAAAAAACCTAAGCTAATCAATAACAAGGAAAAACGAACAAAATCTTTACACTCAGGAAAGGATAATAATTCCGATCATTCTGAACTACTCCACAAACTTATCAACATAGTTTCAATGCTAATTGATATTCTGTTTGAAAATCCAAACTTACCGAATCAAAGTTTACTTTTAGACAACACAAACATTATAATGCAAAATTTAACAGAGGGAATAATAATGTAACAAATGTCAAAGCACATGGAAGCCAAACATAATGTTGATAACACAAACAAAAATCAAGGAAATAGTTTAATAAGCACACCCAAAATAAAACTTATGTTTCGATCCATGAGGTTTTAAAAGCTTCGGTCAATGACTCCAAGAAGAAGAAGAAGAAGAAGCAATACTACTGTTGTTGATCGACTGAATGGAGTTATATTGTTGAATTATTTATCGTCTCAGGGTGTAAAGAATATCTTCGCATATGGCATCTAAGATAGGAGATGTATAGCCTCGCTGGTAAAAAACAAAAAGTATATAATCGTTTCAGAGCCTGTTTTGGTGGTATTGGTTATATATCTAATAACTGCATATTACCCTGAATGCATCTATATGTTCTTTGAATCTGGTGATAGTATATTATATTGTTATTCTGTCTTTACTATCATCGGTCTTCTGTTGGAAAAGTACTTACACTCCAATATACGTAAGACTGCTTAATAAGTATTTGCATGGGTTGACTTTAGAATGTTCACCCTGTTTTTAGATTAGCGTGTTTGATGACAAGACTTTGGTATATCCTGATGGAAACACACATAATGCGATCAAAGTATATGTTGCATGCTCAAATTGTACTACTACTTGTGTTTCTGTGTGATATATTGATATTTAGAGGTTACGAACACTAGGTTAGTTTGAATTAATACTGATTGCAATGTAGTGAATAAAATCCAACCTAATGGTAGTCAGTGTATTTATTAACGTGCATGAACATTTCTCACAATAGTACATATACTTATTTCCATAAGCGAATCATATATTTAGAAAGTTTAAACCACAGCAAACTTCTTGATAGCAGTCATGATAGTAATGATCGATAGGTCACTAAACCCAGAAACAATTTATATTTCCATTTCCTTTGTTATTTAACAAAGGAATGAGTATTTTCAGGCTATTGAATCATTTACCTCATACTAATGTCACATACCCTTATCTCTCACAATAATAAATTTATGAGAAAACTGACTTCAGAAACTTATTTCCCGTAAAATTATAGCTTTAAATGGCATATTACATGACCCATTACACGTCTAGTAAAATGTTGGGAATCTACTTACTACCTAACGAAAAATGTATATCTATTTCGTGATAAACATGCAATTGTCAGTAAAAGAGGCCACCATCATGGCACCAATATTTTACGATAAATTCATATAACCAAAAGTGGCACAAGTGACTTCTGATATATAAGATAAGATAAAATGAATTTTATGGGCAACAGCACTATCACTTTTGATATATCTTTCAAGTATCTACAATGTTTCTAAATAACATTTATGATTATAAAATCTCAGGTCATTCTTCGAAAGGTTTATAAGATAGTGAAACAAGCACCTTTTCCATGCTTTTGTGAATGTAGACTACTAATATTGAATACATTAGCAACCACGTTTCCTTTAATTACGCACTTTATGTACACTTCGGAACAGAGATGGAAACCATTGCTTAGTTCAATAACCTATGAAATACAGTCCTTCATTAGTTATTCAAAACATCCTTTTCCTTCACGTATTTCATTAGCGACAGAAGAGCTTAATTGCAAACGGGTTACAGTAAGACGAACCCGTAATTAGTAGAAAGGCTTTACGTAAATTTTAACTCCTTATGTTCTTGCTCAATTTTAAGATCAATGGAATGAAATATTTAAAATTTCAAACTTGTAGGCCTTACTAATTATGGAAACCTACAGTAAAAGGGATTTAAATTTCTTTGTACTTTATTTTACACATTTTTTTTAAAGCAAAGGACAGGTGCCCTTAATGCGAGTGTTTGATTCCAAGGACTTTGCGTTTCCTATTCATATAGAAGTTAAATAAGGTTATGATAAATAAGGAAAGAAGAATTTCGAAAAGTTTAATATAAACATGATTGAATAGAATAAAATATAGTTGCTTTAGTTAACAGCGCAGGGTTCCATTGCATCTACCCACCTTTGGCACAACCACTTACTACCCGTGCATTGATAGTTCAGTGCAGTGAACTAATCGGCATTTCGAAAAGCTACGGGTCCCGCAAATTGTACGCCTGGATACGTTACTGAGCCATGTGGAAGAATAGTATAGATTAAGAATATCCAATAGTTACATAAATCAACTTCCTAAATAAACTAAGAGAAATGATAGTAAATCATAAATGTCTTAAGAGGCTTTGTGTGTGTTTTAGAACTAACGAGAGTTAATACAAGAGAGAAAATTTCGAAAGTTGGTAGAATTTTAAACTTCCTTTGTATAGACGCTGAACTGAGATTTTGGAAAATGAAACCAATGAAACTAGAATGTTCTACTTACACTACAGTGGAAGCACGGCAGTTTAAAACTGCATCAGATTTTGTACAGCTTAGAGAAATTCAAACTTTCAAATGTGACTCAATGAATTGCCTGTTCTTAGAATAGAAAGCTATAATCAAAGGGAGCATATAAGCCTAGTAAATATTGGTCGAGAAACTACTAGTTTTTGAGAAAAATCCATTTATGAAATTTGAAATATGGCTAAATTTGTAATAAAATTATGACTGAACTAAGCAAACTACAACGATATGTTTTCTTCAACACTAATCATATTGAACTAAAATTACAGAAGAAAAACGAAAGGTCATTTAAAAATTGTGTGTATTGAGTTGCGTATCTGCCAAGAATATAGTTTTAAAACTTTCAAACTAAATTTCGAGAAATGGACACATTACTACAATTTTCACGTTCAAAATAAGCAATTTGTAAAATATTAGACCTATATAACTTGTTAAAGTTTCTCACAATCTTTGCCAAAGATCTGTATTTTTGCAAGTTTGAAAGAACAATTTTGAAAAACATATCCCTTCCCTTGGGAATTTTCAATCTACGCTACTGTGAAACTAGAATTCAAGTTCAATCGTTATTTTTTTTACTATAAACACGTGATTTATTTGCTATAATGTGAGACTCCTAGTGATAGCAATAGAACGGTATGATATTTTTTTTTCTCAAGCATTAGTTAGAAAGCGTCTTTAAAGTTACTTTCTAACGTCCGAAGTTTACTCTTATTCTTAAATGAGAAAATTTTAATATTAAACCGTTCTTCTAACGTTTTATTACTTTACTTTTAAATCCGACACAACATTCAGGAATTTTACTGTAAAACATACGCTTAAAATGTAATATATTAATATCTTTGTGTGATTCTGAGCATTTTCATTTAATGCCTCAGTAAGACTTGGTTTTCTCTTTGTTAAAGCTACAGTGAATAGTCTGTAGTGAAAGTAGACAGATAATCACAACGAAAAACATTTACAAGAATATAACAAAAATCGTACTAGGGGGGAGAAATGAATTCTACTTCTGTACAGGTTTACAAGCAAATTTACATTATTAATTTCCTATTTGTATTTTAAATTGCGTAATATGGGATACAAACTTATGGTACACAATTATTTTATTTGGTGACTGAATTATGAGAAGTATTCTTGAACTATCGGATTACATGAATAAAGTAACAGATAAAATTGGATTTCGAGAAAAACCAAGCTAAAAGCGATCACTCTATATCGCAAATTTAAATAATGCAGATTAGAAAATTAACTACAAGCAGTCGATGAGCTATCAACATCCGACTTACATATAATCTATAGTTACGAACCAACCACAATAAAGCCTATTACATTAAACATTCGAGTTACATACAATGGTTCAAAATAAGAAACGGAATATTTTGCCAGGTGTATTAAAATATTGGAAGCCTACAGCGACTCATCAGCCCGTGACATGTAAATAGGACCAAGAACAACTTTGATATTAATAGTGACTCTTATGTGTTACTCTCAATTACTGCACCAAACAGTAAATGTGTGCAAGTAATGGCGATGTTCACTACCTACGGAGACAAAGATTTGACTATCTGAACTTAAATATTGTCATTATGCGTGGGGCTGTCTATAATTATTTTTCGTGTTTGTGTTGAGCTCCCTTGACGATCAGTCACTACCATGTTTGTAATATCACTCTTTTCCTGTAGTGCGTTACCTTTATAATAATACTGGAAATATATTCGTGAATTCTTACTGGTGAAACTTTTTACATCTGAACACTATATATCGTCCCGTAATAATTCACTACAGCATCTTTAGTGAAAGATATGATTATTCAACACATCAGAACTCAATTACTTTTATTTTGGTTAAGCTTTAAAACTCTAACTAGATATGAAAAAAAAATCTTTCATAAACTTCTTTCAGGAATAAACACACTACCATATATTTCATAAGATGAATATTCGTATTTTCTTGCCCAAATACTTATTTTGTGTAGATTGTATCACTTAACATTAAAAAGTCGATTCCGATAAAATCCTAAGATAATGGTTTTTTTAACAATCATGTTTTCCTCTCTCTCCTTTCCCTCTCCTTGACTTTTTCTCTCATATGGTTCCGCTTTTCGCTTCATGGCTGTTTCATGTTTAATCACAAACACTTATACCCCTGATTTATCACGTTTGGTTAAATAAAAAACAATCTCACATTTAAACTATATCTAATTAAAATAATTATGTTTGTACTATATGATTTATATTAATAATCGAGTTCATTACATATGCCCTCTTCTTTTGTGTTTAAAAACCGTAACCTTTTTTCTTTAGTAGAAGTTATGTCAAATCATCAGTTCACTTGAATCATTCCCATTAACATGATAACATTCGTGCCATATTGCTTCATCTCAAGAGATTAATTAACTCCTGATATTTTTTCTAGAACAATGAAAAATTTTGATGCTATCGGTATCACTGTCTAATTCTTCTTAAGGTAAATGTATCAATGTAATTATCGTAAGGCATCCCTGAGGAGCCCTAGTTCTTTAGACTGGGATCGAAGGATGTAGCACAATAAGAAATAAAACGAGAGGTTTTAAAGACTTAGGTTTGCTTTCATGTCTAAGAAATGTAGTTACAAATAGTAGCGCTCACAACTCACCGGACAGATTTGCTGACGTCAAAATGGTAGCTAACTCCAGTTAGCCCGTTTGTTGAAGAAAGTCTCTAGAAGTATGTTGCAGTAGCGAACTTGTCTCTGGATAACTCGATACGACTCACTTATTGTCCTACAGTCGTTCCGTATTCTGTTGGTTCGCTTTTACCCTTTTTGGGAAAGAGAGGGACTTGGAAACTCCATGGGTCTGCAAACTTCAAGGGGAGGATGATGGCCCATGGAATTTCAGTGCCTTGTTATTCAACGAATCTGCCCGGAAGAGTGTTTTACGCTATAAACACAATTATTGCAGTTTTATTACATAATAAGTTATATAACAGGTAACAAATGATGAGGTCACAAATAAATGATTTGTGGGCTACCTGTTTATGTAGCTTACTGCTTGTCTTGCTAATTGTCGTAATAGTGTTCATGTAAGACGTTTACATAACGATGACAGCTAATCATAGTAATGATGATCACGAAACGAGGAAATTTGTTCCTTAGAATGTAGAGGCATGATACGTGTACCATTATACATAGAGGAATGATACGTGTACCGTTTCCTCTGTACCATTACCTTAGCACTTTTTATTTTCCTTTAGATCTATGTTTCTTATTATAACTCCTAGCCAGAGTTATCTTCCTTTTTTCTTCCATAGATAAGCCTGGAAATTTTATACCTTTTATTCTTAGCTCACAGAATCTAAAGAAGGTAGATTTAAGAGAATTTCGTGAAGAGTGAACCGGTGGCATTCACTCACAGTATTATTAATATAGTGAACAATATCAGTAATATATAAATTCCACATCTTATGATCTTTATTATATAAGGCTCTCAGGATTCTTGCAATGTCTCTATTATTACCTTGCGGGTAATACGTAGCAGTAAATACA
>JAGDQP010033020.1:0-20922 GCA_022664845.1 Lepisma saccharinum
GCGTGTAATCGAATACACCGCCAACGGCAGCATTTAGACGAGCACGCTCTTCAAAAATAAACAAGCAGAAACAATATAATACGAATGTTGATTCAGAGAATCCACTGAAGATTTAAAATAGTTTATTAGTTTCAATATATCAGAAAGCATTTTAATAGCTATGAAGTACATGCTTTTCATACAAGACAAAACTGAAAACAAATAGGTTTGCCTTTGTAAATATTTAGAAGCTTTATATCATGTTTGATTCTTTTATAATTTCCTTGAACCTTTTACTTCTGTGCAGCTCAGAGATATATATCTGACGCGCAGAGTACTCTAGTGCTCAGAAATGTAACTATGCTTTGTTCTATTGAACAAAATTTGAAATATTTCTTCTTTCCGTTTTTATTCAACTTATTCAATAAACATCAATTGTCCATTCACATTATGAGAAATATATTTTACAAAAATCAGATTTCTATAGTTTCATTACTTGTTAACTTGCACCGTTTTTAAAATTAACGAAAATCAAAGTAAATTATAAAAGCCTTATAGTTTGGATCAATCCAGCAACTTACTGCTCATTAATAGCACGGTGGAATTTGTCATTCCGCGCGATGTGCTTGAAGGCAGTCTTTCATTATGCCGGCCTAGATGGCGCACAGGGATTTCGTTTCACCTGTACAGCTTTTTTTTTTATATATATATAAAACAATACTCGTCCTTTTAACCACTCTAAATACACGAAAAAAAACATCTAAATATACTCTGATCATTTTTTCTGGAGCATTTGAAACATGTTAGTATAAACATATATATAATGAAATATACACGTACTTGTAAGACATATTTAATACATTAACTAAAACTAAAAATTGTGCATCATGCTCATAATTGATAGGATAAAGAGGAAATATTGTCATAATACTAGAATGCATAAATGATACGTACATCACAGAAGCTAATGCTTATGAAATACCATCATAATTCCATCTTTAGCAATTTCTAGGCCGACAGTTGAGCATCGTTCATTTACGACAATTTCTTTATATCGGTTTCCGAATCCAATTATAAATCGCATTGATTTTTGATTGGGCAAGTTGCAATCATACCCATCAATTATATGAGAACATCCGTATTTGAAAGCATATCTACGCAGATAGAATCACTTTTGCTACCTCTGATAATATCAAGTATATGAAGTGGAATTAGAGTGCCATCTTCTTCATGGTGATGTCCTGCTATGCTGCCACGTTCAATTGCTTGCTTATTTGTGTGAGTTGAGGAGCCATAAACAGCTATCCTACTGTCAGAACATCTTTCAAGGAGATTTATTCCACGTTTGTCAGTTCTGCTCAGTAGGGCAACGGCAGCACTCTTGGTCAAATTTCTTGTTTGTTGTGAAATATCATGCTGGGGTACAGAAGGAAATTTGTTGAAGTCGAAGTCGGCATTATATCGGACATTTTAATCTCATTTAATTGTTGTGGGGGTATATTATCAACTAGAATAGCACTCTCGTTCTCTCATACGCAGTCGTAAATGTCTCCTACGAATAGCTTTGGAATGGATGGACCGATTTGACGACACTTCTATGTAAATTACAGAGATTCACGTTCTCTTTATTTTTCGGAAAACTATACTCAAATAGGTCCATCCGCTCCAAAGATATTAACAGCAGTTTTACAACTGGGTACAGAATATTAGCACTAACTGTATTTCTATCTTATTTCAGATATACAACGATTTTCTGAACGACCACTGGACATATATAATGTCCATTGTTTACTTTCCGTTTTATTCACAATTTCATGCTACCTGTCAGAAAGAACTCCTGCAAATACATAAGCATTTTGAGCAAAGTGTAAAATCGATATTGAAATAATGAAACAATAGCTCTAAATTGTGCACAATATTTATATACAAAGATACTTTGCTACTAAATAAACAGCCCAGATGTATAACAGATGAGTATTTATTTACACTATACAAGTCTTACGCTGTACAGGTCGCATGAAATTGGCGTCTGCCATATTAATAAAATTATACGAAAACGAAAGCGAAAAATTTTGCACTCAACTTTTTTTTTATTCTTCACACCAAATAGCTGAAGAATGTGCAAAAAAAAAAAAAACTCGGCAAGCAAGTGGCACGGGAACCCAAATTGCAACTAATATCACCGTACTAAGAGCAGTTTTAACAACCATTACTTCAACATCTGTAGAAATCTAATTGGATTAACAAAGAAGTTTAATTTTAATTTCTCCGTGCCACTTAAAAAAATAACAGTAGAAGAGACTTCTGTTCGCGGTTGTTGAAACAAATTGCCCGGGCGACGCATATTGAGAAAAATAAAAAAATGCCAATGCGCTTTATATAAGACAAGGCAAAATGAATTACATGGACATTAATTTGTAGAAAGCGTACTAGTCCATATGGGGCCTTTGCTGCGCATTCATGCACGCCGATTAACAAAAAGAATGGATACATTAATGTACTATTAAATGAAATTAAGTTATAAAACATCGGTTAAAACGATTTGGTTAATTGGCCATTCATACATTAATCTTAAATTGGACTGGATGAAAATTAAAATTCGGGAAAGAGACCATTGCTATTTAAAAGTGTGTTCCCGGGACTCGTCTGGTGTGACGGATGACAAACCTCTGGAGAAAAACCTCCAGTGGTCCTCCACTGGGTTTGAACCCACTACGTCAACGCTCTACCGCTGCTCTACGGCGGATCGGTGGTAACTATTCAAGATCATACTGAGTGGCAGGGAGAGAAGTGGAGATCATGTGTACATCTTTATCTGCTTTGAGGAATTCTATTTTGGCTTTTTCAACTTGGAGGGTCTAGGTAAAACTCGTTGAAGCTACCAATTATGTACTTTAATGAAAAATAAAATGCAAAATGTCTTCGGAATTATCACAGTAGTTTACATTTCCAACACATTATGATTTCTGGAGAATTAATGATTTTATTGACCTAATTACAGGGTAATTGAATTTTTTTATTTTCCCATAAGGAAGGGCTAGAAATATTAAATATTTTCTGAAATTAGAAATGTTTTAGGAACATTGAACTTTCTAAACCAATGGCAAATTGATTTCGACAACCGCGCTTGGAATTATTTCTAGGGTACGTAATGGCTATAATTTCAAAATGATGTTTCACCTACACCCTATTTCAGAAAGGTTGACCGCATTGATTAGGTTGCATTGAGCTGAAAATTCTCATGAAAATGATCTATAAAGTCCAACTTAGGGTATCTTCCGAAACAGTTAATCAAATATGCCAGGTTCGGGCCATCACAGGTAGGGTGAACTTTCAAAATAGGAAAAAGATTGTGCAAATATGTCTTTCTCCTTTTAAGTGCAATAAGACATGCTGAAATGTTACTAAGTATAGAAAAAAGTAACATTCATTGAAATACGTAATGATACAGTATTTGAAAAATATGTATACATCGAATCACGTGATTGTTTTGTCGTCTACGTTTTCATACGTAAAAGAAGATTTCCAAAGAAAGCTAAAACAGCAAACATAGTTCTTGCATACATAGTACAATGAAAAAGACAAAGGAGAGAAAAACAACAGCATTTGTAATGGATATCAATGCCATTGTCTTGCACACCGAAAATTCAGTCATGTTTCTTCAGAAGGAGTTTTATCAGAAATTTATAGATAGATGTGCTCATGTTAGCTCAGTGGTAGAGCGCGTGCCTCCTAATCGTGATGTCCTGGGTTCCAATCCCGTCCTGGAAAATTTATTTTTATTTTAATATATATTTTTCAAAGCATGAATAAGTAGACAAAATAATAATAATCAGTTTTAGTATCCATACAAGAATTTCAGGACATAAGTAATTACTATGTTAAAAATATAACATTAGAGAATTGGTGGTTGTTGACGGAACGTCGGTATATTATATGTGATCGTTAAATACATATTAAGTAAATGCTGTTATATCCAAAGTCTGATCAAGGTACGAGACAGCTAATTCAATATCCTCAACTTTCGTGATCCCCGCGAACGATGAGTCATTAAGATACTAAAATGTTCTTTAGTAAAGAAGATACAATGAGTCTGTCCATGAGTCTAAAATGTTTTATTTTTACTCTCTCTCGGTTGCAAATTCAGATTTGAGATTTTTATAATGACCCATTTGAGATATTTTAGACCCAAATCCGGCATTTTCTTGTAGCAAAAAAGCGCTGTGATTCTGTAGAAATACTGTAGAGGTTCTGTATAAATTCTGTTGATAGATCTACACATCACAAGGGAAATTGCAGTCTTATATTCAGCTTCTTCCCCAGAACATGGTGACCTTCATGAAGATACCACATTCGTATTTGCATCGTATAACGAAGCAAATCCGCTGGTATTGACCAAATCATTACAAAACAAAAAAGTTTGCAATAACTAGTTAGTTGGTCACATAGATAGCTTCTTCGAAACCACATTTCAGATTGTTTCACGAGGACGCATATGAAATATTAAGCACGAAATCCGGCATATTTCGCAAAGAGCCATCCATGTTTGAACGCCAGTAGAAAACGAAAAGTGTGATTTAGGCCAGAAACTCTTTTGTGAAGTCTAAACATACAAAATTTTGCAGAATTTTATTCAACAACTACACCCTAAAAATTTGGTTTAAAAATCGAATTTTATACAATGCATAACTCAATTTTCAGCTTAACTTTTGGAATAAAGAAATTAAGCTTAAAAGAGGGATTGCACATCTTTAAAGTAAACTTCAAGAGCTACAAAATGTTTTTTTTAGTTCAGCTCTCTAGTTCTTTTTTTTTCTTAAATGCAGCTTTCTGTACATGTCCATGGGAATAAAAATGTCACCCGCCATGTTGGAAACATAAAACCAAAAATATTGTTTTGAAAATGGTGATGCAACAATTTCTAAAATTGGATGATTTGTCCAGGAATGACCCAATTTTGCTATAGCTAACCTAAACCAATCTAATCTTTCTGATCTAAAATCACTAATGTACAAAATGCTCCACTTGGCGAGATTCAATCGGGTGGTGTTATAATAAGACAAATTTTGGTAACATTTTCCTAGTTGTAACAGTAGCTCACGGTTTAATGCTTTGCTTTCTAAACCAGTACCATACGGACATCGGTTAGAGCCCTGTTCAGGACAATTATTTTTTTCCTCTACTTAATAAGACAATAGAAACTTATCTCCATCAAAGAACAAATATAGAGTGTGGAACCAATCCAGAGAGGTGGAAAGAAACTACAGTTTAGTGTCCTCGTCGTTCGTGGGGATCATGAACTTTGGGGATATTGAACTTGCGGTTTGCAACGATGATCCGGGTTTGGACATTTTCCCCTTTTAACCTTATTTTCTGTTGACAGGCTTTGCTATTTCAAGAATGAAAATGAGAATATGGAGACGTAAATTTCGTATAACAAATAGCTGCAGACAAATACACTACACGCAATTATTTATCGTTATTACACGATTTAATATATTTGTATTTAACGTTCACATATACCGACATTCTGTCAACAACCACCACCTCTGTGATGTTATATTTTAAACATAACAATTACTTATGTCCAGAAATGATTGTATGAATACATATTAAACTTATTTATTTTAATTTAATTTTTTAACTAATTATTCATGCTTTGACGAATATATAATTACAAACAAAAAAAAAGTTCCGAACGGGGTTCAAACCCTTAGAAATCTTAGCGCTCTATAGCACTGAGCTAACATGAACATAGTTACCAAGCTCCTTCTGACAGGAATTCTTGTGAAGGAATATGACTGAATTTTTGGTGTCCAAGACAATGACATTTATATGTGTTGCAAATGCTGTTCTTTTTTCTCCATTGTCTTGTTTATTGTACTATGAATGCGAACAAATTGCTTACTGCCTATGCGTTCATTGAATATGTTCTTTTACGTTTGGAAACGTGTGTGAGAAAACCATCACGTGCTGAGATGTATGAATAGTTTCGAAATACTGTATCATTACATATTTCAATGAATGTCACTTTCTTCTAACTTAATAACATTTGATCATGTCTTCTTGCTCTTAAAAGAAAAGAAAAACAATATTTTTTCTCCAATTGCGAAGGTTCACCGTACCTCGGAGGGCTTGAACATGCCATCTTCGGTTTACTATTTCAGAAGATTCCCGAAGCTGGACTTTTTCAACTCAAAACAGTATAATTAAAGCGGTCAACATTTTTGGAATAATCTGTACATAATGGGAAAAGTATTTTTAACTTTTCCCTATAATTCCAATTACGCACGAAGCTTCGTGTTAAATCTCACAAGGTAGGGTCACGATATGTTGCCGCTGAGATCCTAATTAAACACAGTGCATCTGATACAAGATGGTGAGATATGAATAATAGCAAAGTTTAAGGCGCGATAGACAAGAGAGGATGGAGCTAGGGGGGCGAAACCTCGAAATGCACAGAAGTTAAATAAAGGATGTATCCACAGTATTGCAAAATAAAAGACGGAATTTTCGGGAGGTGATTTCTGGCATAAAAACAAGAAAAAATGTTCGTTTGAAAATGAGTGAAATTTCGCTTAGCTTTGGATATACAGCGTATGCAACTTTAAGTGCAAAATCGACGCCTAGTAATGGTAGGAAATGAATCATTCTCAACAAATTAGAAACAAGAGCGAAAACATGATGTCACCGGTTTGTACGTGTTGCAAACTACGTATTAAGTTTTTTTTTCAAATGACAGTTCGTCGAGTTATTGGCGAACATACTTATGTCTTGTGATGATAAACAACATACTTAAAGCATACACCACAGCGTTTCAAACTGCGGATAAGACAGAGAGATTTTCGCGATCTTATACAATCTACAGGACACTCCATCTGAAATCGTTCAGCTTGGTATCCGACCTCTTTCAACAATAATAATAATACTTATATTCCTTATATTAGTATAGTTCAAAACGGGTATTCTTTTATTTCTATCTCAATCAATTTATTAATGGCCGCCATTTTTGGAGTAGTTTGCAAAAAATGTAATATCTCCGTCCTGGTTTATTATAGGACAGTCAAACACAAGCCATTTGCTTTTTTTATACATCTGCTTGGTAATTTTATTTCTCTGAATGATAAGCCTAAACCGTAACTGAATTTTGATCAAAATAATGTCCAAAGGTGATTTTCACAATAAACTAAATTCCTGTTTGAGGGGTATTTTTCGAACGGAGCGGATTCAATATAAGCATTTGTCTTCTGTACAATATTACACATCAAATTCTATCGGATATAAAAAAAAATATAAAGGCTGATATGGGGTTCCTTAATATTTTATTAAAGTTTGAAAATCCAAACATTCGTAATTTATGCGAAGGCCCGATATCTCTGGTGGGACAAAATATAAAAATGTATTTTTCCACATGTTGTACAGTTATATAAAGAGAACATATGGTAGAAATGTCAGCGTTCATATTTGAATTTAAACGGATTATGCATTTGTAAATTGGGGGATACAATACTCGTACGCGCTTTGTTAAACATATTAACAAAGAACACACGAACATTATTAATGCAGGATTTACACGTTCTTAACTCCGTCGAAGCTCAAATATCATAGTTGCAATTACTACCAATGACTCCTTATATGATTATCCAAAATAACTCCAATCTGCACACGTATCTTCAAACTGCGAACACGTTGAATGTCAAGCTTCTAACCTGACGTGAAGTGGATTTTCGATACATGGGGAATATTGAATACGACGGTTTGAAGATACCTAAGAGCATAATTGTATTTATCTTTTACCTTTTGTGGTATTCTAGTCAGTTCGGGAATATTTGTCAAGCATTCATCTTTCAACAGTATTGAAAAGTGAATATTCGATGCCAGTAACTGTGGACGTGACATTGGGGTACATCAGTTGATATCTGTATTATTTTGTGTTTCAAAATTCATATTTGATCGTAAATCTTCATGCAGAATTTCATCTTTATACACAAAAGGGATGCACCTTTAAACGGTTGGAAAGGTTGACATATAACCATTATATTTTAGAAATTTCATATATTTAAAGAACATGGATCACATATCATCTTTTTTAAAGTTTTTACGGCAGAGGGCAATGTGAAGATTTCCATTAAAAGTTATGAAATTTTGTTTAAAAAATAACATTTACGATTAGCAAGAATTGTTCTTAAACTTATCCACAAACGTACGAAGAAATAATGTATACTTTTGAACAACCCAGATCCCTTGATCATTCATTGTTTTTTTTATAAAATAGAAATATGGGAAATGTGCTTTAAAGACGAGATACGCAGATGATATTTTGTTCAAGAATAATAGCATTTTAGGCTAAAGATATTGCTTTTACTCTACTTTTCTGAATTATTGTCACTGAAAGAGCAAGTCATCCTTTCTCCAATTCGCGTGAATTTCCTTAGTCGCCTATTGGTTTTCCTTTCTATTCGTTTCTTAACAGGCGTGCACTTGAACACAAAACTTAAGTATGCATTCAAATAATCACGCTTTCCAAAAATCAAATTGGAATTTATAGATTATTATTAATCTTCATGACATTGGAATGAGCGGGTATTTAAGTAGTAAACTGGGTGTAAAGATTAATAAGGGAATTCTAAAATTCAGAATCTCCTGTACATGCCTGACGAGAGAGAAATTAACACGTTTACATTGGACAAAGATATTTAATATCCGTAGTAAACGTGTAACAAAAGTGTCAGCTTCAATTGACTTCTCTCTGTAGTACGCTCGTGTAAAATGTCATCTAACACGGAGGTATCTAGTGTCTCAATATGTAACTATTCTCACCGTTATAGCAGTGGATATGCTTGGGTTATATTTAGTATTCAAATGTGGTGCTCCTAGATAGGAATGTGGTCTCCAATATATATGTTTATTTTTTACACTGCACGCGGAATCGACTACAGATATATATAGATATAAAGATATATGTAACAATTCTAAGATATTCTTGAACTGTTTGAAATTCAGGCGCTATTTATCTTTCCATCGACAATTATTCAACTATATCTAGCAAAAAAATAAATATGATACATTTACCATCTTGTTATATATCTTAAAATGTCAAGTTATTTGTATTAAGTTATAAAATTCTATACATTTGTATTTCAATAATGCAATATTTCTATTTATATATTCGTTAATCAGTATTCATTAATTTTACATGTGGTAACATAACAAACACAAGGCAATGAAGCATTTATTTCATCCGTTCTTGTTATGGTTCGTAGCGTCTCATATTTAGTATTTTAGTTACAATGCGTAGGTGCCCTCAAATCTTGATTCGATGAAATACTGTGAAACAAAAGCCTTGAATTGGTAACACTGCGCGAAACTAGCGCCATGAGTTATTGAGGTGTTTACAATTTGAAATGAATCCTCATACTGAAGGATGTAATGGTCGATAAAACCACCAAAAGTTCAATGTTATCTCATAGGAATATATCGGTTGGGTAATATATTGAAGCTTTTTCTGTTGGATAATGTGTGTAAGAAAAACAAGGATGTTTTCCGGATTATTGGTTTCTGTGGTAATTTGTTTATAAAAGATTAGGGTCAGAAGATTTTGAGATTTCTACTTCTGTGAAGATGTATTCGAATTAACTAAACAGTAAGCAGATTATTGTAAAAAAAGTGTTAAAATGGTAAATTTAAAGTTGAGTTTTGAACACAAAGAATAATTATAATCTTACTCGTCTAAATTGATCCAAAATAATATAATAAATGGATGGTTATCTGTGTAAGTGAAATATTGTAATTAAAAAATCTTTGATGATGCGTTAATAGACTCGCGAGATAATATCGCCTGAAAAACTGCTTTGATTTGATTGTTTTCTTGGTATCAAGAAGTGGTCGATTAAAATTAGTTTGGCCAGAACCTTCGGGATATTATACTGTTTTCGCTGGAATTGTTAATTAATAAACATTTTGTGGAAAAATAGAGTTTTGAGTAAGTAACATGCAAAGATTTATAGCAAAAGAGCAAACCTCACCTGCGCCAGTTTCAAAACTAGATTTAGTTACTATTTTTATTTTAATTAGAAACTTCCGGAACCGCACAGCAGTTAATGACGTGACTAGCTTGATAATTGTTTTGATTGTTTGTGGGTTATGGATTATGGAGCTTAGGTTAGGTTTGGATTCTAGATAGACACATTGTGTTTCTTGTTTTCTAATGTTAATGTCCTTGAGCTGGTAAACTGAAGCTTTTTGCTCGATTTTATCTTTCTAATATTTTGAAAAGTTGGGTTAGATAACCCTAACAAGGTTAATTACTTCAGATTTAGTGGTCTTTGAATAACCTTATATTTGTTTCGAAAATATAGCTACTGTGGGATTGGGCATTGAAATTTGTGTCTTTTTCTCCCACCTCCCTCTACAAAGCTTCTGGAGGGTTTTTGATTTGGATAAGTTGAGTTTTCGGTGCTGAGTGTAGAGTAAATTTAATTTGTATTTTGGTGAACTGAAAGCATTCATATGTAGATTCGAATAGTTATTGGAATTTAAAACGGCGTTCAGAATTAGAGCTATGTTATTCGTTGGAATCCTGCAATTGTATTGCTAGTCAGTTTATGTTAATGGCTTAGGTTCAAACATATCTTTGTACACATAGGGAGTAATTAATGCTGTGTATCCTTGTTTCTGAAAATCATAATAATTTAACTCTGTTGCAAAGAGTTGTGGAACGAATATTAAGAAATACATATAAATTATTCTTATTGAATTACCTAAATTTTTGATTGTTTTTATAATAGTATATGCAATCATCTTTGTCCGTGCCATTAAGCTTTAAGTATCTTGATCTGTAGTTTGGAACTTTAGCCCAAGGTAGTAACTTGAAAAGTATAGTTTTTATTGTTTTTGTTTTTTTGCTTGTTGGGGACAAAACGTTTCAATACCTCTTAGCAAAAATGTCACCGTAGTCCGTCGTAGGCGACAAACCCACAACGTTTGTGAGGCAGCTGTATAAGGTATAATTCTTCCCTTCGTGGCTGAGCTTAAGATTAACTAACGACAACTTCTAATGTTCTCTCATCCGAAATGTAAATATTTATGTATTTTCTTCTAAGGAATCAAATTTACTCATCTGCTGTTTGTGTCGCATAAGGATCAACTAAGAATTGCATAATCTAATAGAATGGATGTTTTCTGGGAGAAATTACATCCACTCAAGTAGTTAACGTTTGGAAAATGACGTAGGCTCCCATTTTCGTCAGGTTTCCGTCATAAAATCAGAGACTAAACATGTTTTCTAACATTTAATTTCTTGGGGACGTTCCGAGTTTTGGTGTGCCTAGACGTAATTCAAAATATTACTGGAAGGACGCTCATAACTGGCTCTATATTATTAACTTTTACTCTTTTTCTCAATTGCGAGAACACATAAAATTGTAATAAAAAGCTGTAGCGGTACAAACAAACTATATAAATGTTGATCACCTACTAATAACGTTATCAACTCGAAAGTTTTAAAGACAGAAAATAGCGAGCGACGCTCTTATTCATTCACTCTCTATTTTAAATAAAACTTCTCTGGGCTCTATGGATCGAATATCTGCAACGTCTAAAGCTGGTAGTGAGTTTGGTGGAGAAGGTTTATAGGGTACGAAATTAACGAAAAGTTATATGGTTTGCATGTTAACTGTACTCACTTTTTTTAACCAATTACGGAACGGCTTGACCTATTACATCAAAACTCGGCATTCTGGTAGACTAGACAATTTTCCATGTTTTAGCTGCACCAAAACTTTCACATTAATTTCTTTTCCATGCTAACGAAACTCAATTACTACAACTTACAACCACCCCTCATGTGGGAACGTTGATCCTAATTTGCTTTAAAATTGGCTTGATTGTCTAATGCTCAACCCTCTAGGCTTGATGCACATTGATAAATCAAAGTATTTTATGTTTTCAGTAATAAAGGGACTGAATTATTAAATATATACAAATACGTATTAATCAATGAGGAGATTGCAGCCAAATTTCACATAATGATGCATCCATAACCAATTGTTAATTGTAGCTTTTATAAAACCATCAACAGTAACGCCAAAACAAACAATAACAGGACGTAAAAAAATATTTCTCATCTCAATCACTACAATCTGATCAC
Organism: Lepisma saccharinum; assembly: GCA_022664845.1. Taxonomy (NCBI): domain Eukaryota; kingdom Metazoa; phylum Arthropoda; class Insecta; order Zygentoma; family Lepismatidae; genus Lepisma; species Lepisma saccharinum. Next base: position 12,128 of record JAGDQP010033020.1, read on the forward strand.
TATCGGACTATTTCTCTCTCTCTCTCTCTCTCTGCGAGATATTCTCTCTTAAGTACTATGACAGACGTTCTACTACTACCCCAAAACAGAGTTCCATTTTCGCTTCCTGCTGGGTACGCCTTGTAGTCTCCTTCATCCAAATTGTAATCTCACTCACATAAAACGACGTGACAAAAAAGTGATCTTACAGTATTTCATCCCGATATCAGTCTTCCAGAGACGTTTGCTTTCTTCGTGACTCACTGTTTGAAAATAGGGGCTTCACGTTACCAAGAGTTTCCTGAACGTTTGTCTCGGTCTATATATTAAACTCGTTACTCCTCCCTCCTACCCTCGAGGCAGGGACTGTAATTAGTTTTTTTAAGGGGCATCGATGACAAGGTGGAAAGAAGATTACTTTCACCGCATTCACGTGAGACTTCTCTCTGTTAAATTTATTCTAATCTTTTCGCATTTTCCTCCCTAAAGTCGTGGTTATCCTTTTGTTTGTATCTCCTTTTAGAACGGCTATGCCATTTATTAAAGGATTCTTTTCGTGGGCTAATTCTTCCTTGCGCATCTGGAAGGATACTTTGGTTCGTGGTCCCCGGAGTATTCTTCTGAGTGATGACTTCCTTAATGCTAGAACGACGAATTGCTGGAACTTCATAAACTTTTCCTCCCATCTTTTTCTGTAATGAACGTCCTTCTTGCCTCAAAAGTATCAAATTTGAGTTCAAACCTTCTGATGATTACAAACATCTGTTAAGTTGAGATTACGCAATGAAACTAACTGTCGTTGATAGGCCATGAGGATTAAGGGAATAAGACTATTGCAAATCTATTCCTCACTAGCTAGTGGATCCAAGTTTCTTATAAGGCCAAATAGAGAGGTCACGAATTGCTCAACGCTATAATTATTCTTGTGGTTGAACGGTATCGTCCTCAATCTGGTTAACTTGGCATACTCTGAGAAAAAAAATGCTGAATTTTAGTCCAGATAATCCGGAGAGGCGAAATTTAGCAAGATTGTGCCTCACACACAAAATTTTCTATACCAGGCTACGTACATGTATGTTGCTCAGCCATGACCAATCTGTACAGCACTTGCAGGATACAGAAAATCCTTTTAATGCAATTTCAAATAGTTTTGTACGGATATTACACAGTCCCACTCCTGTGTACGATCCTTACGATCTGTACGATCTCACAGACTACAAACTAGGTAAACGGATTTTCCTTCTGCGTAGTAAAAACTAACTGTAGACTGGTTGGTGATGGCGTGTAGTGGCTGAGAAGCAATTGACGTGTATTACAAGCTAAACAACTGTTAGTAATACTGGCCACCGAGTAAATAAAGTGAAAATAGTCACTTTTTCCCCTTAAGTGAAGAAGCGAATTGTTTGTGAACTCAACAGAATGTGCCTCTCTGATATTTTAAATAACTTTGGATTAATTTGCTAATTAAGATATTTGAAGGTAAGTTTGTTTGTTTGTTTTGTATACATTTGGATTCTGCAAAACAACTATACCTATTTATTTTTACAACGATCTGTGGCATGTGCTATGTAATTCAATATGGTGTGGAATTGGTTAAAGGAAGTTACGGGTGGGTACCGCAGATGGGCGCATATGTTTGCATATGGCCATGTTTACGTACGTTTCCAGAAATTCTAGAATACCGTTTAAAATGTCCAAGGTGTAGTGCAGAAAATCTAGACCACCGTCAAGAAAATCAGGAGAACGGACAAGAAATTCTAGACCACCGTTTAAAAAATCAAAGGTTCAGTCTAGAAAATCTAGACCCCCATCAAGGAAACAAGGAGCATGGCCAAGAAAATCTAGACAACAGCTAAAGAAATCAAAGTTTAAGCCTAGAAAATCTAGAGTACTGTCAAGAAAACCAAGAGTATAGCCACGAAATTCTAGAATACCGACCATGGAAATCAAAGGTATGACCTAGAAGATCTAGACCACCGTCATGAGAATCTAGAACCCCACCCTGTCAGTTCTGTACCAAACATACGTACAGGTACGTCTGCGCTATCCTTGCTACCTTGGTTCTGTTCCTTCCAACACAGTACAGAAAATCGTGAGCCCCATCACAGAATACAGTCCTCCTGCCGTGGCTTGTGCAGTGCCAGGAAAGCCGCCTGTAACCGGAATCTACGTTTTTTTCCTTCTAAATGTAGTCAACGTTTCTCTCCATGTAGGTTAAATCCGCTGACTGATAATAATTCAGAATTTTTGTTGTTGAAATGATCATACTTATCGAAACGGTCTTGATTGGTATTATACCAGAACATAGCAGATTTTTGCAAATCAATGGGTAATATATCCAAATATCGTTGAGGTGGAATATCGACCAATGCCTCTTCAATCTTAAATTGAGCAATAAATTCGCATGTGGATAACACTCCATTGTCCGACGAGAGCTTAGTGAAGAACTTTAGTTCGGTGGGAGCAATCCTACTGATTTGGTCTTTCCTTGAGCTTCTTCTGGTAAACGTCCTTTCCGCCTTATTCAGTTCATTAGGGTTGACGTTACCTAAGCTTGCTGCCACATAATTGTGATTGGTGTCGCTGAATATGTGTCCTATTCCTCAATCCTGACTTCCATCTGAGTAAGCACTTTCATCGCCTGACGAGAGTGAACGCTTCAATTACCATCTAATAGTACAAAGGTTATCATTATAACTTTCATCAGACTTACTTGAGAAGTTATATGACCTTGCCTCATCACCTTGCCCTTCTATGTAAGCCTTGGTTTTGTATTACAACTACAACATAAATAATTGCACAACCTTCCATTGAAATAACTTTTTCCCATACGAAAATAAGTAGATCATTGTGCTACTTTGTTCGTCTGGGATGTTTTGACCTGCATTTATATTCCTCTTATCAGTTTATCATGGTTCTCTAATTTGCGATTCACTGAATCTATTTGATTATGTAACGACGCACATGTGCTCTCAACGCTAGCATCATAACATTTCATGGTTTCGTTCATTCCGTCGTGTTGCCTCTTCATTCCAGTTTGTATAATTGCTGTGACATTTCTAAATACTTCTTTAATTTAAATTGCTTTGCTTTCAAGGATTTTATTAAACTTTTGGATAGCTTCATTAATTACATCTTTTCATCATATGAGGCTACTTTTTGATCCAAGACTTCCAGACGACTCAACTCTTCCTTACTTCTTTTTACATCCTCGTAGTGTGTCCTTATCTCATCATATTGTTAAGAATTCGTTCATTGATTTCTTGGACCTCTTCTACCGCTGTATTGACTTTTGAGATCAGCGGCTGTGGCTATTTGGGCTTTTATTTCTGGCTGTGGTGAATCCAATCTTTCATGAATGTCTTTTTGATATGATTTTCTTTTGTAGATCATCTGCATCTTTATTTCTCTCTGTGATGTATCAAATTGTGCCTGAATTTCCTTTTGGGATGATTCCACCTTCTGCAATAAGAGGGCCAACATTTGTTCTGTCGAAAGAGTTGCAGAGACTTCACCGGGTATGGTATGTTCGGTTTTCTTCCTGCAACATGAAGAACACTTCCAGCATAGATAATTGGGTGCAGAAATGTCCAAATCCCTTTCTGCTAACTCCGCTACAGACCTGGTGATGCCATTGGTCACACACCTCACACTGGATAATTCTTTGAGCGTACAAGACTTTTCGCAGTAAATGAACTTCTAGTGACTTTCATCACTACTGGCAGTTTCGCTTAATAAGGGCGTCCTGTTCTTTCTCCTCCTCTCGGCAGGTTAGATATTTCTGTCATTACTTCAATAATAACGCGGCTCAATATTGCAAAATTCTCTATGTGCTTGACAAGCAAAATTAGTCCATACATCGAATAAAATTCCCACACTCAAGTTGGCAACCATCATAATCTCTATGTAACGTTCTGCTTCGGTTGCTAGGTAACGCCAGGTTGACTCATCTTGGTGTCAGTGAGTCCTTATACGTTCCGGACGTTTGCTCTTAAAACTACTTATGATGTTCCTCACTTTACCTGAATTGCAACCGTAACAGGAATCCTTACGGAAAATATGTCACTGCGACAGGAATCAGTTCCTCACTTTACCTGAATTGCAACCGTAAGAGGAATCCTTACGAAAAAATATGTCACTGCGAAAGGAATCAAAGATAAGAAAAGAGAACACACATACACCACGTTTTACTCAGAATATGAGAAAATCCACTGATTTATCAAGCACCAGAAAGGCATCCACCAGACAGGAATCTTACGCATTGTCAGTTCTACAATCGATTGCTAAACTTCTAGTCAGCGCTAAGTTGAGGCCAAGTCTGATTCTAGCCAATGAGAATACGTAAAATGAGAGTTGCCCTGAACTTAGCGCTGACTAGAAGTTTAGCGGTCTATTGCAGAACTGGTCCTCAATGTTAGATCAGGAATATATGCTAAGAAACGCTCTACCTTTCATAAGAACATACGATATATTTAACGATCTGGAAAGATTTATATACCCATCTGGGCTATCATATAATATTTGTTAAACCATAGCAAGTGAACATTTTCTTAATCACCGCAACACGTAAATGAAAGTCTTATCATTACTTTTTTTTATAAAAGCATCAGATGAATTATCATTGGTTAATTGATATCCAATAAATACCGTTTGTTTAATAATAAGCGTAAAAATTACAATATGCATTCACAGAGGGAGCGAGACATCTATGCTCCTCAAGCGCAAATAACTAGTATTAAAATATAACTGTGAGCTTGATTGTTATACACGATGTTACTGCCCGGACCGCGAGAGCTGGGTAACGGAAATTTTCATATTGTGTTTCTCCTATCGTTCATCAATAGGATGATTGCTTTCTTCGTATCTGCTTCAGCTTTGGCGTAATTGTTCTACAAAAATTTTGTTATCTTTATGCTTTTGATTCTGTAAGTTCTGTTAAAGGAAACAACGTTGAGAGGCCTGAAAAAATTCTTAGCTATATATGTCAATGTCAGTAGCGTTTAGTCATTACTCTCTGGTTTGACTTAAATTTTAGAACAGTTTTTCTTAAATATTGAATTTAACCTTGGCGAAAACATTTTACATTTGAGATTTTCTCTCTCCACCTTTACAAATCCATAATCTAAAGTATGAAGCTTGCTTTCTTCTTGAAATGTTTCATCCTACCTGGGTTCAACTTAATTTGAACTGCTATTTCTTTGTCTGAGAATGATACCGAAGCATGGTTTCGGTTTGCACTAGCTCGTATTACAGGTTACATTCGTGATTTCCGTCGCGTTGTCGTCATATATTGAACTAAAGAAAATTGACACAAATGTTTAAAGCAATTTTACGCGCTCTAAGATTGAGTCCAAATCGTCAACATTTTAATAACCCGTTTATCTACAAGAGATTGCAACTTACTTTGATATATCTTTCATCGAGCTCTTTCTGCGGAAGCCACAGATAAAGTATACACATTAAATCTTCAGCACTGACGAACATGAAAAGGAAAATGTTTTATACAATATTTTCTTTCGATGGATTGAATTTTTATTAGCGTCCGAGATGAACTAGTGGGTTCCAAAGGAGGAAACCATGATTTTTTGGTAAAGTGGGATCCGAACCACTTAGTTGAATGGACTCCTCAGGAACACAGGAGCACAAGCGCACAAAACGAGAACGTTAAACTTTCAATGTCCAAAGAGTCAATGCTTCTGACCTCATGCATTCAAACTCGTACCTAAGTGTGAAATATAAAAGAGACTTATTGTGGGAAACTTTGAATTTGGCAAAAAAAGAGGGGAGAGAAGTTAGTGGAATTCTGAGAAGCCAACAGACTGTTAATTTGCAATACATCCAAAAGCCGCCCAGGAGGAAGTGGATATGAAAAGACCCAAGTGGGACTAAAAACGAAATAGACTAGGTTTTATCGAATAACAGAAATGCTGCAAGACGTATATGTACTGAACAGTTTCAAAATGTCAAGTGAACACAGGATTTTGAGATGTAAGCTGAAACTAAACATTAGACTTGAGAGAAAGAAGCGTATCAGAGGAAAACCGCCAGCTTTAGGTTTGGAAAATCTGGGAGAACACAGACAGACACTCGAGATAGAACTTAGTAACATATTCAGCAGCTTGGAAGAGTTAGAGGATGAAGGAGACATCAACAGCATAAATAAAGTACTAACTAAGATACTGAGAAATAAAAACAAGGAAATAGCAGGTATCAAAAAGAAAAAAAAGAGCAGAATCTCAGAACAAAAACTAAACTATTGATAAAGTAAAGAACGGAACTGAAACAAGAGGAAAATTACAATAAGAGGATTGAGTACATGGAAATATATAAAACCGTAAGGAAGATAATACAAGAGGATGTATAAATATACAACGGAAATATTATAAATACAACCGAGAAAAAGAAGAGCCTGAGGAAACAAACAGCAGCTCATGATGATAGAAAAGCAAATAATCGGAGTTAAGAGACCAGATGGAATTGTAACATGAAATAAGATATAAATTATAAAAAAATATTTGAAAACGCCTACAGAGAATTTTACTACTCCGAAGAAGAACTAGGAAGTGAACATTCAGAAGGAAATGATGTAGAAGTCCCAGATGTATTGAAATTAGGAGGAGATAAAGTACTTCAAGGGATGAATAATGGACATTTTTCAGCTGAAGATTGACTAACAGCAGCGATGTTAAATGGGGAGGTGGAAAGATGAAAGAGGATATTGTTTAATTATTCTCAATGTGCCTGAGGAAGAGAGAAATATCGTCAAGTTGGAATAAAACTAATATTATTTTATTGTACAAGAAAAGGGACAAAGAATGCGTCGAAAACTACTGACTAATTAGTTTACTGTCAGTCCTATACAAAATGTTCACACAGTTATTTTGAATCGTATTGAACGAGACTTGGATTTTAACTAGGGAAGGGAACAAGCCGGATTTCGTAGGGGATTTAGCACAATGGACCACAAAGCATTGAATGAAGTTATGGAAAGGACTAATGAATATTGACTTCCACTATGATTGGGATTCATAGATTTTGAAAAGAACTTCGATTCGGTCTCTTTGGCAGCAGTACTTAAATCACTTGATCAACAAGGCATCGAAAGTGCATACATCATTTTACTGCGAAATATTTACTTGACTGCTACATCAAGAAATGGAAAAAATTTAAGTTGAAATAGGATTAAGGCAAGGAGATTCAATTTCACCAAAAGTGTTTTCTGTGGTACTGGAGAGTGTTCCAAAATTCAAACTGGGATGAAGTTAGAATAAACGTTAATGGCGAATATTTTCATCACCTACGATTCAAAGATGATATTATCCTGTTTGCTTCAAGTGCAGAAGAACTACAAACCAGAAGAGAAGAACTGTGTAACGAGAGTTCGAAAATAAATGAAACGTAATGTAAAATCAACATGCTGCAAAAAAGGAAATAAAGATAAACGGAGAGACAATAGGTATAGCTAATAACTATGTTTACCTACGCCAGCTCAAAATATCAAATGCCAAGTTGACGGATGAAATACATAGAAGGTGTAAAATGGAGTGGAGTTTGTTTGAAGGACTACACTTCATTTTCAAAAGTAAGCTTCCAATGTGTCTGAATTGTAAATGTGTTTTACATGTGAAGATGTACGGCTGTGAAGCGTGGACATTAAATGCGCAAACAACTCAAAGATTAAGAGTCAAACAAATAGCAATGGAGAGATGCATGTTAGAAATAACAAGGAGTTACAGAAAGACAAATGAATGGATTCACTCACAAGTAAAGATAGAGGATGTTATCAAGACTGCAAAGAAGATGAAGTAGAGATGGGCCGGCCATACATGTAGACGAACAGAAGCAAGGCGGACGGCAAATATATATATTAGATTCATCGAGAAAAGAAACGACCGAGACGACGTCCAAATGCAAGATGGTTAGATGAAATCTATCGTTTTTCAGGAGCTATGGATGGGGAAAGCATCAGACCGAGATATGTGGAAGGAAAAGGGAAGGACGAATCTTGCTGCTTTACACAGATTGTCTTTTCCTTTTCTTCATCTTGCGATGAATAATACATATACTAAAGTTTGCATTCGATATGCCTATCATTCAACACTAGGAAGTTTAAGTTCGATTTGTAACACAAAGTCAAAATTGCTATGTCAAACTGTACACTTTCACTTGTAACGAAACTATAAGCAAAAGCTCTTGACGATGATAACGGGTCGATGTAGAAGTCAAGAGTGGCTCTTTGAAAGTAAGTTCTGTCTGGTTTTATTGATTTGTGATTTTCGTGTCCTTAGAAAGATGCTTTATAGAAGTTTTGTTAATAGGAGTTGATGGGCTGTAGATTATGGTTCTTTCTGTGAGTCTAAAAATTATTGAGTTCCCATAGATGACATGAGGGTAGTTTTGAAATCAAGGAGAGAGTTTGGGAACCGGATTTAGGAAGAAGTCTTAGATCAAAATACGAGTGGGAAAGAATGTAAATTATTTTATTTGTTTCCTTCTAGTAGAGACCTGCTTCGGATGTTATACATATTTCTTATTGCTTGTTTTGAACTCCAGGTGAGAATTAATCTTGTTATTCCAATTTACGGTGGGAATTGTGCTTGAAAAAGATCGTTTCATAAATAGTTATTTATTATTGTTTCCATTGTCGTTTCCTGTTTATATAGAAGTTTTCTAATGTAATTGTTATATGAGGACAATCATTTCACTTTTAACGAACATCGATTCCATTTAGTAAAGGTTATTTATATTTGTGTTAAGGGCTAATTTTACCTTTAATTCCTTTTCAATGTTTCTCATTTTACCTGATTTTATACTGT